>PVKB01002724.1:0-255931 GCA_004027205.1 Ctenodactylus gundi | reverse complement strand
ACACTTTTTTCTTGAAGCAGGGTATCAATCTGTAGTTTAGGCTGGTCCTGAACTGAGTATGTACCCAGGCTGGCTCCACACACATGACAGTCTTCTTGCCTCAATTTCCCAAGTGCGGGGAAAGGGGCACACACCATCACAACCTGAATTATGAGGTGCTGGGGAACTGAATGTGTGGCCTTGCACTTTCTAAGCAAGCATTCTGTTGTTCAACCTCATCCACCCAGCCACCAAAAGCATATTTAAATACAAAGAAAAGCTATATTCATGCTTCTTAGATTCACCCATGTCATTTAAGCCATAAGAATCTTTGTCACACACCAGGATTTCTTCATAGTCTCATATTTACTATAATAAATAGCAATTGAATATTTTAACACTAATTTTCAACATTTAGTGTGTTGATATTAATCTCACTGTGGATGTTCTATGGCATGACTTATACTAAGCACTAGCTTATTTTATTTTCCATGCCAGATACTAATTATTTTTTGTTACATTTTGCCCACTGAACATCATGTACAATCTTTTTAATATCTTGTGAGTCAGGACCACATACATCATTTCTGGGTGAAAGGATATCGCTGGAGTCAACTGCGTGAGGTTCTGGGCCTTTCTTATCGGTCATGTCATACGTTTTCTGGTCTTTCCTCTATAAACTATGTGAAGAGCTCCCAACTACTAATGCTGTTCACTCTTCCATCCTGCTAAATGACTAAATGTAATAAGCCAGAAATTAATTGAAAATTGCTAAAATTTTAACCTAAATTTATCTACTTCTCAGGCATAAAATTACCTCGGTGCTACAATCAATTAAAGCAGGACTATATTACTATTGATAAAATGCCAAAAGGGATTTTATTACCTTAAACATTTCAATTATTTGACAGGGTAATTATTTAAGCCTTGGATATAGTGAGACAGAAAATAAAAGTTAAACAGATTTGAATGTTTTCTTCTTGTTTACTTCATGTGCTGAGAACTTAATTATGATGTCATAAATATTAATTTTTGCTGGATACAACAACCTGGGTTGACACTTGCTGTCTTCTAAACCTTGAAAGATTTTGCTCCAGGCTTTCCTGGGCCTTCAAAGTTTGCATTGAAAAATCTGTCGTAATTCAAATTGGTTTGCCTTGGTAAAATAATGTCTATTTTTTGATGCTTTAATATTCTCTCTTAATGTTGTATTTCTGGGATTTTGATTATGATATGTCATGGCAAGCCTCCTGAAAAATGAAGGGGAACTAAAAATTTTTCATGACCAAAAATCCCTAAAGAAATTTGCAACCACTAGTCCAGTATTGTAGAAAATACTTGAAGGAATCTTAGACAGAGACAGAGAAACAAACAGCACCAAGTAACATGAAGGAAACATCTAAAGAGAAAACGGGAAAAAAATGGACACTGATCATTTGATTGATATTCCACTAAACTAGTACCAGCTTTCTCATAAAATCTGTGAAATTTCCCCTCATAATTATTATTTTTATTGGTGTATAAGTTTGCAAAACATAGTAATTATGTTCAACATGGGAAATTGATATAAAATCCTAATATGTGAAACTTTTTCGAAGTGTACAATGTATACGATGTGTACAGATATTTAGCTAGAGGTTTAGTTGCAGAAGGCAGTGGTATTTATTTGGAGTATTATTAGTTTTAAAACTGTAAGAGTTGACAAATAAGTAGTTCTTGGGGTGTTTTTAGTGAAGCTGTCATTGAGTGGTAAAGATAAAAGATCTTTTAGTCTTAGTTCAGTAGCTAAAAACTCGGTTGGCTATTGGTTGAACCTGTGACTCTTGAAATCTGTGTCTGAATTTCATGCTCTGTAACTCAATTTTATAATAATGATCTTACTCATTTCTTCCTGCTCCTCTTTGAGAAAGAACTCTTTAAAGATTCTGAAATAACTAAAAATAATAATTTTTAATTATTTAGTGATGGCTCTTGCAAATTGCTTCCTGTTATTTGGAAATTCTCATGTTATAAAAGACATATATATTGTATATAAAATTTTCTGTGCCTTAATGTAATAATATAAAAATAGTAAAAACAGACACATTACCTATCACTTACTTTAAGAAATTAACCCTTGATCTGTGTCTGAGATATTCAGTATACCTTTTCAATCAGATTGTATTTCTTCTTAAAGAATCATGATCCCGGTATTCTAATCTGGCTAATATCTTTTTTTTTCATTTTACCCTACATCTATGTCTCATACATGTAATACACTGTAGTTCTGCACGTTTTAACTTTACATAAATTAATGCATTCATCCATTGCTTTGTGGCTTTATTTTCCCCCTACTCGTATGTTTGAACTTGATCTGTATGTGTGTAGCACACTGTGTGACTACACACATTAACCAGTTCATGTTTCTTTGTCCTAGTGCCTTATACTTGCTGTTCACATTGAATAACCTGTATCCAAAATGCTTGCAATCAGGTGTGTTTTAGACTCTCAATTTTTTTTTAATCTGGATTTCTGGAATCTTTGTATATAAATAAGGGGTATCTTGGGGGTAAGGTCCATGTTTAAATAAGAAATCATTCATGGTTTGTATTTAACTTGTGCCCATAGCCTGAAGGTAATTTTATAAAGTACTTTTAGGGTAGCCTTGGACTCAGGACAATCCTCCTGCTTTGGCCTTCCAAGTCCTGGTATCACCGGTGTGTCCCACCAGGCCCCGCTTATGTGGGGCTGCAGAATTAAACCTCGTCCTTGGTATACAATGACTTTAACTGCTGTGCCATTTCTCCAGCCCCTGTTTTGGCATCCTATGGATAAAATCTATACCCAATCTTCATTAAAGATATTCTCATGTGTTTCATTCAACCAACTTTATAATATTGACTTAAATAAAATTCTAAATACATTTGAATTTACTTTGTATATTGCATAAAATTGAAATCAGTTTTTATCAAAGTGGTAGCTTATTTTCCTCACACCATTTTTCATATTAATTAAAGATTAGATTTGCATACCTTAAAACCCTTAATTAAGTTGGCACATTTTGTTTCACTTTTTAGTGCCAAGTTATTTGGCTTCTAAAAACTTTTGTCCTGTATAGCTTTCTATGCTTGTGCTCGCTCGCTCTCTCTCTCTCTCTCTCTCTCTCTCTCTCTGTGTGTGTGTGTGTGTGTGTGTGTGTGTGTGTGTGTGTGTGTGTGTTTCTCACAGCAATGTCAAAGAATAATAGTGTGGATAACAAAGGAAAGTTGTACAACAACAGGTCTTTACTTAGAAACAAAGGATAAAGGGGTAAAAGCTTCCACTCTCTGGGAAGGGTCCCAAGTATGGTACCCCCTCAATATTGTCTTTAACATTTAAACAAAGTATTGGGATGTTATAAGAGCAAATATCTCCCCAGCCCAAATAATCCAGGTGTGGTAGTGCATGCCTGTAATCCCAGCACTTGGGAGGCTGAGGCAGAAGGATTGCTGTGAGTCCAAGGCCAGCCTGGGCTCCACAGTGAGTTCACGACTAGCTTGGGCTACAGAGCAAAACCCTGTCTCAAAAAAGAGTAAATATAAACCAAGGAAAATCAGAAATGCTTGTGATACTGAGTCAGATATTTTTGTTCACCTCTGTTCATGATACTCTGTTTCTTTGTACAACTGACTCTATGTTGTCTGTTGTTTATCCTGAGTATTTATAAGATTATATTGCACTATCTCTCTGTTTTTATTACTGTCATTAAAAATCTCCTTCCAACACAGGCTTGCTAACCCGTAGCCTTTCCAGCTTTTATAATCTTTCCTTTAGTGTTTTACACTTTCTTGTGTCTAGGGGTGGACTTGGAACTTTTAAGATTAGTTTGTCTTACTTTGGGATTTTTCACTTCCCTAATACTGAAGAATTCTAGATTTTCCCCCTGATTGTTTATTCCTCTTCTCTCTAGCTTTAACAGAGGAGGAATCTTCGCTAGAGGAAAGGACGGGCGTTAGAGCTGCATGCCCTGCAGTCTGTTTCCAGCCCATTCTTTGTGTCGTACGCCTCCGCTCTGTACTGAGTGGATTTTTTTTTTCTTTCATTAACTTTTTTTCCCCTTGCTGCTAAATTTTGGGTTGGCCTTACCTTTCTATTTCATATTTTTAAAGAGACTCTATACTATTTTTCTTTATCAGTATTTAACCATTTCGATAGAACTTTAGATTTTAGTCATAATTCTGATACTTTCTTCACATTTTAAACAGATTTATCCCACCTATTGGACACTCTGCAGACAATCAACTGTAGCCTATGAAGAGTTCATTCTGTGGTTTCTGATTTTGTCAACTCCAACAGAGGCGGGTGTGTTTGTTTGCTCGGGTGTCATGTGAGTTTGTTGTTTTATTTTTGAGAAATCATTTTCCCTGGAATTTTATTATGCGATACCTCCAGGCTCATGTCGAACATGTTTTGTTTTGTTTTGTTATTCTCTCTCTAGAGAAGATTTGTGTATGCTACTACCAGGCACTTGAGATTCAATTTAAAATGAGTTGCCTTGCTTTGGATTCTAGGACCAATTAGTGTTATTTCTAGTCTCCAGCCCAGAAAGGATGGCTGTAAATTCTCAGGAGAGTTTTATTTTGTTTTGTTTTGGTTTGATTCTTTCTCCTGAAACCCCCCAGAGGCAGCAATTCCTTAATATTTCTCAACCAAATTATAGGCTTGTTTCTCTCACCTCAGCCACCAAAGCTGTCACTGTTCACAAGTTTGGTTTAATTTTGATATTTCTAATTCTCCTCTCTACTGCGCACGCTCCAATATTTATCACCCAGATGGTCATTAAAACTGAAACTCTTCATCACAGGGGAAACATTTACCTATTTAGAATTTTTTAACCTAAATTAAGCTTTCCAGTTACAGCTTTTGATGATTTTTCTTATTATCTTTCATTAAGATGGAACTTAGCATTTTCACATGCGCTAATATGAGAATGGCTTTGGGGAACTTCACACTCTCTGTTGCATTGTAAGGAGAATCACTTAAGTAGCAAAGTGGACGATGTAGTGGTGATCCTTTGTGTAGGAGATGTGGATTCGCACCAAAGCTTGTGGGATGCACCTCCTAAAATTAAAGTCACAACACAGAAGGTGTACAGACTATGTTCTTACATGTCATGTTTCTAAGACTCAGTCCCAATTTGAACACCAAGTCATTAGACCCTCATGATGGATGCTGCTATGATTCAGTTCTATTAAGCTCGTTTGCTTTGTGCACCATGTTGCTGACAATGACACCTGGTGCCAGGTGCACAGACAGGGCCAGTAGTCTCCACAGCATGGGCAGTTTTGTCACTGTTTTCATGAACCCAAGCATAGGAAAAAAATAAAATTAAGAAATCATAAGAATCCGATTCAGAAGCCTACTTATTTGAAGCAATTCAAATAACTAGACTCTAAAGCTCACGTTCCTAACTCCAATATAATATTCCAAACTCATTGTCTTTAAATGGGATTTGACTCCTGATTGGTACATTCATAGGAATAATATAATATCTATTCATTAAAAGCAAGGAATCAGATTTCAACTGATAAAATTACTGAACAAAGCTAATACTAAAAAAGAGATACATAATAATTTATGAGATTAGCATCTGATAATTAAAAACAAGTTGATTATGTATGCTCAAGAATATAATTTAAAATGTTAAAATTATTTATATATATATTACCACTTAAATATAGGTAATAGATTTCTAACTAGGTTTACCATTCATTGCCACTGAGGAAAAAAAAGTTGTAATGATACATGTTCTCAGAAATTCCTAACACAAAAAACAACAAAAATTTCAGGATAGCCTGGCCTACAAAGTGAGATCCTGTCTCAATAAAAATAAATAAATAATTAAATAAATAAATGTTCTTTTATTTTAGACAGTGCTCTAATAATTGTTTCTTACTCACCCTTTTTATTAATTTTATAACTTTATTCAATTGAAAACTTGAAGGAGCAAATATAAAAGCCAATGCTTCCCAAGAAGATGAACATATTAAATGACTTTAAAGTCATCACACACACAAAAAAAAAAAGAGAAAACATTTGGTCTAAACCGTCATGACATCAGTATTCAGAATACTGAACTTATCATATGAAATCAACTTTTAGAGGAAACTGGTATCTGGAAAAACAGAAAGATCACCCATTACATTTTTTTCTATCTCAAATAAAACGCATGTTCTCATTCAGTAATGATCTTCTCTTTTCTTGAGTATCCAGCACCCTGTTTGGCCCTCAGAGATACTACACCAGGTCACCTACATCCACGACAATGGCAGGTCGTCTTTCGCAATATGCTACGAACACTGCCTCTTTCCTCACTCACTGCTGTTTAGTTTTGAGAGCTTAGTTTTCATTTACAGAGCGATTGCCCTAAAAATGAATTTGTTCCAACAAGCATTTTGAGAAAAAATATAGCTTTTAACCATTCAGACATGGCCTCTGGGACTCAGTGGATCAAGCAGGAGATGACAGATGCAATTGGTTTGCAGAAATTTTTGGGTCTGAAGAGAAAGATCTCCTAGGAAAAGTGGCACGTCTGCTGCTGCTTTTAAAGTGACAGAGTCATAGATCTTGGGATGCCTCAGGTGCTGCCCGAAGAATCAATAAACTCTCTTTAAAGAGTCACTGATGTCTCATGAAAGGCATCCAAAAACACTCTATTTAGAATATCCATCTCACTTCCTTTTGAACAATGCAACTCCCCTACGGCTGACAAATTGAGAAAAGCTTGATTTGTCTGTTTGAAAGAGTATCTGTTTTAATAGAGGACACTAAGAAGTGATTTGGAAACTCTCCTTTTGGAAGGAGTCTTCAACTATGCTTAAACAGAAAGTGTTTCCATTGGGGAAACTTTAACTTAATGAAAGTAATGAGGTTACTGGGTGAGGCTCTTTGATGGTTCTTGGTAGTGCAATCTAAAAAGCTGGTATAAAAAAACCTTAATCATTGGTTTCACTGTTATCATGACATAATTGAGAGAGCTAAAATTCGCCGGCATTGTGTCTTCATAACAAGACCATGCAGGTTGAGATTGCTAATTAGATGTTAAAGGATTAGCAGTCAATGTATGACCATGTACCCTGAGGTTCACAACACAGAAAGCTTGACTCCTCCTTGGAAAGGGATAAGTGTGAGAGCCTCTCCATAAAGTTGTTGTAATATCAAATTCCAAAAACTTATTAAATATAAATTCTTGGCACATTATATGTTAGGGATTTCATGTTCTCACTGTACTCTATTCTCTTCCAAATATTGGAACACATACACACATTGTCATACATTCTTTCAATAAAACCATAACTTTCCAAGTCAACATGACTAAATATAATGTATTATAAACTATGTTAATCTAAAGATTTCATAAGCCATTTTCTTGGTATTGCTTGGAAACTAATTTGACTGTCTCCAGAGAATTTGAAACTGCTTTCATATTGCTAGTTAAGAATCATAATTTTGGGGCTGGAGGAATGGCACAGTGGTATAAGTGCCTTCCTAGCAAACACAACTCCCTAGGTTCAATTCCCTAGCACCACATAAGCTGGGCATGGTGGTACAATTCCTGTAACCTCAAAACTTGAGAGGCTGAAGCAGGAAGAGCACCACAAATCCAAGGATAGACTGGGCTCCACAGTGAGTTCAAGACCAGCTGGGGCTACAGAGCAAGACTCTGTCTCAAAGAAAGAATCATAATTATTTTCTGTTTGAGATATAATATTATAAATAGTAACTGTACATGAACGAAGATAAGCAATATGATCTATTTGCTTGAGAGAAGAGGAATCTGGCTTTGGAGTTCTAAAATTTATATATCATCGCTGAGGAAGGCACATATAGTTTTTAATCACATGCATCATACTGTAAAATGAAGATGTAAAAGATATAGAATATAAGACTATAAATGTGATGTTCTCTTTAAATAACTGCAATTCTATACACACATACACACACACACACACACACACACACACGAGATACCAAGTGCTGTTTGACTGAGTACTGTTTGATTCTTTGAGTTACTAATAAAAACATGAAACAGCACAGAGGACACCACTACAGACCTAAGAAAATGCTAAAAATCCAGAATTTGAGCAACGTCAGATGCTGACCAGGACGTGGACCAGCAAGATCTCTCACTCATTCCTCATGGGTGCAGACTGGTACAGCCACTTTGGGAGATGCTTTGGCAGTTTTCTATAAAATTAAAAATATTCTCACCATTCAATTAAGTAATCTCACTCCATGCTATTTACCCAAATAAGTTTAAAGTGTATGTCTGTATGAACATCTGAACATGGATGTTTACAGCAGTTTTAGTAATAATTGCTGAATCAAGATACCCGTAAGTAGGTGAATGTATACATAAATGGTGGGATACCTAGACAACGGAATATAACTCAGGGCTAAAAATAACTGGCCAGTCAAATCAAAAAAAGACATGAAGGAAACTTGAGTATCTACTGGCAACTGAACAAAGTCAATCTAAAAGACCTGCCTAGTGTTCGATTCCAACTGTATGGCACCTTGGAAGAGGGCAAAACTTGAGAGGGAATAAAAGTTAAGTGACTCGCAGAACTTAGGAGGAAGGAAGAGATCACACAGAAATTTTAGGAAAGAGAAATCATTCTGCACGACACTATCAAGGTGGGCAAGCTTCACTAAACATTTATAAACACTCTTAAGGATTAATTTGTGTTCCAATATGAATATACACAACATTGCCCTTTTATAAAAACTGACTTATCTTTAAATTCATTTTTAATATTTCATAAAAGCTATTCACATTAGTGAGTGTGGTATCATGTTCAATATGTTTTATACACTATATTTTCTTTATTCTCCCATCAGTTAATGGACACAAGGGTGAGTTAATGTCTTGACTGCTGTCAACAGTGCTGCAATGAATGCAAAAAACACAGTTGTGGTTTTGTCATACTGATTTCTTTTTTTTTTTTTTAACAAATAGTAATGGTATTGCTGGGTCTCATGATAATTCTATTGTTAATTTTTTGGGAAACCTCTATGTTCTTTCTCTTAACAACTGTACTAATTTGTATTTCCAACCAAGTACAATAACTTCTTTAGTTCCACATCCTTCTAATACTTGTGATCTAGCTCCTACTGCTTTTTATAATTGACATTCTAAGAGATGAAGAGATATCTCATTGTGATTTTAATTTGCATTTCTCTAATGATTAATTATTTTGATTTTTTACTTTATTGTCCACTTTTATGTGCTCTTTCAGAAATGTTTATTCACATCTTTGTCCATCTTTGAGTTGTTTTGTTGTCTTCATACTGGGCCATACAAACACTTTACTTATTTTAGATATTAACTCTTCTCAGATACATCATTTGCCAATATTTTCTCCTATTCTGTGGGTTATCTCTTTACTGAAACTATTTCCTTAATTGTAGAAGCTTTTAGTTTGATATAATACATTTGGTCTGTAATTTCTTTTGTTTTCTATGCTTCTGGGGTCTGGTACTAAAAAATTGTCCAAAACAATGCTATGGAACTTTCTGCCTCTCTTGTTTTTTTCTGTGTTTTTACATATTCATCATTCATGTTGAAGGCTTGAATTGACTTTTGGTTGTGCTTGGTATTTGGTGTGAGATGAGGCCAATTTAGAAAAATGATTCTGATTTATTGCTCTAATAATTAAAGGCTCATATATGAATGGATTTATATGAGCAGAAAAAAAGTTTAAAATGGGAAGAGAAGAAGAAAGAAAGGCAGAGAAAGAAGAGAGAGAGGGAGAGCAGAAGAAAACCAGAAAATAAACCAAATATTTTATTCTACTTCCAGACTAAAAATAATTTAATTACTGTAAGTCACACTGCACACTTCTAAATTCTGTACAACGTAACTATAGTTTTGAACATGAACTATTTCATTGTGAATGTTCTGACATGTTGGCTAATGCAAAAAAAAAAAAAACAGAATTATAATAGGAAAAAAGTTTAGTCTGGTAAACTTAGATGACCTTTAAAAATCACTGACTGGCATTGTAAAACACCCTGTTAATGATGACGTTGAGTTACCAGATAGAAGATGCTAGCATTTATTTAGTCTATCTGCTAGACTAGTTGAATACAAATAAAGCACCCCCTGAAATGTAAAACCCCACTGACTTTTTAAAAATGGATTTAGGGAAGGTTATTTGGACAGTCAAAATTATAAATTCATTTATATTACAATACAAAATCATCTAAAAATCATTAGATATTCCCTGAGAGACGATTAGAATTACTTGCACTTAGTGAAATTTGTTAAAGATAACACTTTCAAGTAGAAAAGTGAAATCTTAGCTCCATATTATTATATAACTTGACTTAATGTTAAGATTTATGTAATATTTAGTGAAAATTCTCTATTGGAATATATCCAGTTTTAGAATAAATTCAGTGTGTAAATAGATTCTGTGAGATTAAGCTGACATATATGAAACTTTCAACACATATATACAAATTTAGCAATAATTATAACAAATTAGAAGCTTAAACCAAAGAAAGAGAGTCTTCTGTAGTTTTATTTACCAGTACATATTTTATATTTCATTGAAAAAAAAAAAACTCTTACAATGATTTAGGCCTAAAAAAGGTAGAAACTAAGATATGGCAACAATTTTTCCAAAGAAATGATTCTTAGTGCGCTTTTAATTTCTAAAACACAATCATTGTAATGAACACTCTAACACAATTAATGCCCTGAAGCACAATCAGCAAACAAATAATTGGCCATTGTGCATGTCCTTAATCTGACTTGACTTCTCCCCAGTGCCTTGGAGGAATAAGAATTCCAAATACTAATTACGCCCTGAGAATAGAACAAGCTGTTCATATAACTGGCATTTCAGAAAATATAAAACAATGATTTGAAAGATCCATTTTAATATATCTGCTAGGTTTTTTTGAATTGGGAATATGATGACAGAAATATCACTGTTGTATCTAACAGATGCCTCTCTCTACCTGTCCCTGAGTTTGCATGAAAGGATACAATTCCTAGCCCCCTTCCTCCATTACCATTACTGGTATATCACAGGGTATCAACTTAATTCTACTTAGCAATCAGAATTCTTTATATTTTTTTCCTTTTCAGTTTCATAAATTGGAAACATGCACCTGTCAATTCCTATTTTTTTTAATCAGGAATCACAAAACTTGAAATCAAGAATGTTGACATCTATATTCTAAAGTAGACAGCAAAATACACTTTACAGCAAGAAAATATTTTCAACATGCAGGCAATAGAAGTCACAGGTGGGACTGAGTTTGCCAGGAGTGGGAGTCGAGAAAAAAATTACATGAATCTAGTATTTCACTACAATCCAGCTGAATATTGGCACCCCATATGATTTCAACCTTGTTATTAAATGATACACCTTAGAATCCATCTTATCACTTTCTCCTATTTTTGTCACGAGCAGATGGGCCTAAACACTGGAACTTTTAACCAAAACCTCTAGTGAATGGTTAGGACGTTTGTTGTTTCATAATAATAATCACTTTTCTTGTCTATCGTTTCTAAGGAGATGCAAAGCCATTAGTGAGGATCTGATAACACTCCTTCCCCTCTCTGGTTTCTTCTTCCTTTTTGCCCCCAGGAGAGTTATTTATGATGGGAAAATAAAAGTCATCTTAGTTAGGACACTGTTTGGGGTGGACTTGGCCAAGGACTTTGAATAAATCCAGGAAGAAGTTCCCAGTGGAGATAGGGATAAGGAGTGCAACTATGCTACTGCAGAAGTTGGGTTAAAAAATTGGAGGTTCCATAATCAAAAGTGTAGGGGTCACTGAGCAGTGAAGGATAGGGATTAGCAAAGTAAAGTTACACCACAGGCTATAAAATTATTCCCATTTAGAATTAAGTATGGCTACCATTTTTCACAGAGACCTTCAAGTTAAACTTTATTATTGTAGAACATAAGTGTTCACATACACACAGTCTCCTACATAATAGAACATGAATAGGATAGTCTATGGCTTGGTGAGTGTCTTAGTTTCTATCCTGTTGCTGGGACACAGAAGGGATGCAGAATTTATTTTAGCTTACAGTTCCGGGTGCTCATGGATGGTCAACTCAGCTTGGAGGGCTTAATGAAATGGTAGAGGACAGCTGCTCATTCCTCTGAGGCCAGAACCAAAGAGATTGTAATGGGGAATGAGCTGGGGGAGGGATGTATCCCTCCAGGCCTCATAGCCAGGGATCATCCCTGCCCAACCAGGCTCCACTGGATGCAATTAACCCCCACAATCCAATCACATTTCAAACACATGAGATTTTGAGAGGACTTTCCAGATCCAAACCGTAACAGTGAGGTATGCTCACAATTCGATTTAGCTTTGTCTTCTTTTAAGAAAAAAATCCATCAACTGTATAGTTTGATTTACTCAATTCTCTTTTCTTGAAAACAGTATGATAAACATTATTTTCACATCTTCAATAGGTAACTTTTCTACTTTGAGGATAAAAAAAATATTTTTAACTGGTCTATTGGGTAATAGAATGGGCTTATTATTTCCCCTAACCTTGTGTTTGGATTTTGCATGAGAATTTAGGCAGAGTCATGGGGAAGGCCATGGAGTCGTGGGGGCTACTTAGGTAGCCTTTGGTTAAAAAAAAATATTCTAAATATCTATTTTCATTTTGCAGCAATATTGCATGTAATTACAGATGACTTACATTCTCTCATGCCTCCATATGACTTTGTGTGTTCCTACATTATTTCTAATATTTCATAAATTGGATCATAATAATATTCACAGGTATAATAATGCATCTCATTATTATCAGTATTTTGGAAACACAGAAGCCTAAAACTTTTGAAAGTCTGAAAATTTATCCGAGGCCTGTGGCTGCAAGATGAAAAGCTAGTACAAGAATTCAGTTTTCCTCTCTGCCATATCGCCTTGACCTTGTTCTAGTTTTTCCAACATTCTAGAGACAGTTGTGGCAAAAGAAGTTCAGTTTTCCTTCAGCGCTTTTACATTTGTCTAAGCTTTGTGTAAACATCGTTGCTGGACTCAGCTGGATATGGATATAACCCGGTGTCAACATTTTATGCCTAATCTCAGGTTCATCATCAGAAGGAATAAGCACCTTATAGAAATGATGTTATACATAACTTTTTTGTAGGTTATCTTTCCTCTGATTATATCATAATCCATCACCCTTGAATCCATTTCAGTCCCTTTCACTGGGGAGTCTCCATAGCCTGCTCCCTTGGCTGTGCTAAGTCCAAAGAACCTTCTGCTGGAATCCATTAATTGTATTACACAATTATAAGTGAGCATCTACTTTGTTTAAACCTACAAAGAATTCAAAGAAGCTCAAAGGATTATTAAAAGCACCCCAATATAAATTCAGAAACCTGACCTAGGAGTCTTGGTGATCAAGGAGGTTCAGGGCGAACTGAGGACAGACAGACAGTAGGAAAGCAGTGACTGAAACTGGAGCTGGGGGATGTTCCCAGGAGGCAAAAAGAGCTAACAATATATTCATGTGACTGAATGTGAACCTAAACTCAAATAAGTGACAGTAGGAGGAAGTTCAAAAGTATGAAAAAATTCATTATGATATGGTAGGCTAAGGAATTTGGACTGTATTTCAGTTGACCCTGGAGCTTTTCAATGAATAGCATGGCACGATCAGACTTGCATATGGAATAGATCACAGACTTGGAAGCAATGCCTGGGACAACAGCAAGAAGGTAGGACAAGAAACCAGGTAGCGTGCATTTCAGTGCTTCAAGCAGAAACATGATGATGTCTGGTTTGGAAATATTGTCTTGGAGTAAGTGGAAATGAGGAAAAGTAAATTAAAATGGAAGAACAAAGCAAATTAAGCAGCCATATAGATCTTTAACATGAGCATTATGGAAACTATGGTGGGAATCAATACTGTGCATCAAATTCTGTCGATTACTGAGAGGGTGTGGCCTTGCATGAAAGCAAAAGGGAACAATAAAGACAGACAACATTATTTCTTCCTATGCCACCACATTTTGACTAAATTTTACTGCTGATTCTACTGAGAATAAGACTATTACAGTGATTTCTTACAGATACAATATTGAGCAAGATTGAAGTTGAAGATACTGTAAGTGGCATGATTTGTCATTAATCAAACTCTAAAGAAAAATTACTTTCTTTTCTTGGAAGCTCTGAGAGTGAGATCAGGGCAGCACGAAATCCTATTTAAAAGAGGCCACGTTTCTTAGAGTCGTAAACTGGGTTGTTATGGTTTAGATCTGGAATGTTTCCCACAAGTCTCATGCATTTGCATGCAGTGGGATAGCTACGGAATGGAGTGCTGCTGGGAGGTGGGGCCTGATCAGAAAGGGTAAATGACCTGGGGCGGGACCTAGAAGGGTACACCCTAGCTCCACGCTTCCTCCCTCACCCGGCTTCCTGCCTGCCATGCTGTGATTAGCCTTCCTCCAGCTGCACCTCCACTGTGTGCCTTTACCCTTACCGGCTGCACCTTCTGAAACTGTGAGCTAAAATAAATCCTTCCTCCTTTAATGTGAATGTCAAGGGTTCTTTAATTTGTGAATCAGAAAGATAACTAAGACAGAAATACAATACTGAGTTAATAGAAAAACTTTTTAAAATTATTGTTCAATGGCCCAAATTTCAATCTTCTTTAATTATTGTTGATTTAGTCTTTCAGAAGTGTGGACAGAGATAAAACTTGAATAAAGTTTAAAAACAACTAAGGATCTAAAGGACACAGGCTTTTAGCAAAAATAAATAAACAACAAATGGTCTCAGAGGATGTATAGGTTATTTGGAAGTTTAGTTTAAGTGACAACCTAGATCATCACAACTACTCACTAAGGCAGTCATTAATGCTCTTTGACATTATTTCTAATTCTTTCATTTCTGTTCACAAAGTAGTATTTTGCTTCCTGATCCTCTTGAGGTTAGGAGAGGTTATTCATTTAGCTGTGATCAGGAACTTGAGATAAGGAACAGTGTGTGCCATTATGGCTGGACACATTTTACTGCCATTGAAGATTTTGTCTTTCCGATCTAGCCTAGCCAACACTATCATTAGCAATGATGAATGACATCCAACGGTCTTTGATGTGATGACCAACTGACCAGGGATTTTTGTAGAAAATTAGAATCCCTAGATCAAGCCATTAAAATTTGTTTAATTAATATGTAGGTTATGACAAAAGCATACTGCTGAAATGGTAGATCTTAGTGAGAGATATGAATCTGATACAAAAATAGTTGTGATTCTGAAACTTTCCTATTTCTTCTGACCATTTATAAATGTGCTGACTAAAAGTATCTGTACTTGGTAGGTGTGAAGGACAAAATACATGGCTGCTATCAAATATCTTGAGTATTCTCTTTATAAATAAACTACATAATATGAATTCAGCTGACATTCCTATAGCCTTAAACATGGACAAGGATGATTATTTAAGAGTTGATTATTTTAAAATAATTAACTATGATTTTAAAGAGATAAATCCTTTCTGATATTTTCATTGAAGTGAAATTTGCATAACATCAAATTAACAATTTTATAGAATACCATTCACATTCATAATACTATGCTGTCATTACCTTTACTAAGTTTCAAATAACCCCCCCCCAAAAAAGTCTGTAACTCTCAAGGGGTTCTCCTCCCGTCTTTCTTCCCTCTCAACCTTCCCAACCTTCACCAATCTTTCTGACTCTATAGATTTAACTATTCTAAGTTTTATATAAATTGGATCATTGGACCACATAACATGTCACATTTTGAGTTTGCTTTGTTTTGTTTAGTATTCTGGTTGAAAGAAAGAGAGAGTAGGGGTTTTTATTTATTTATTTATTTTGGTTTGGTTTGGTTTTTGCTTTATTGGCAGGAATCAAACCCAGATCCTCACAAGTGATAGCAAGTATTCTCCACTGAGCTGTCCCCTAATCTAGCACTCCATCTGTGAAATTCCTCTACCTTATAGCATGTGGCAGTACTTCATTTATTGACTTAATAATATTCTATTTTAAAGATATACAACATTTTGTTCATTCTACTGATAACATTTGGGTTGTGACTTTCTGTTAATTTTATCTTCCACATAATTTTTAACATAGATTTTTCCCAGGGCTATCTAATTTATAGTGCATAAACTTTGACAAGTATATTGAAACTAAAAGTTGTCTGAAGTACATTGCTGAATCATTAAAAATACTCTAGACAAAAGCTAAAAAAAGCAACAAAACCTCTGTCTTAGTTACATACCCATTACTGTGACAATATATCTGATATCCACAATTTAAAGGAGGGAAGATTTAGTTATCTCACAGTTTCAGAAGGTCTCATATAGTCCATTCACAGGGTAGCGAGCAATGGTGAAGGCACATGGGCGAGTTTAAGGAGCTGCTCACAGCATTGTATATAGGATCAAGAGGAAGCAGAAGCCAAGGGAGTATGGAGACTCCAGCAAGACCAGAGCTTTCCCAGGAAGAAGCTGGAACAATGTTTCATCTTCCTTCCTTAGCTTAAGCTGTCAGTTGGAACATCCATGCCCAGGATGGGTGCCCTCCTCCTCACTTTTGAGCCCACAAGTCAATAATAAGCACTTGAAAGCACTTCCGTGAGCACCCCCACAGTCTCAACAAGTTGGCACAATCTTTCCAAATCAAACCCCAAGCATCTACCCACTTCGGCTCCACCTCCCATTAACACACAGTTCAACATTTATTCCACTACATTTAAATATATGAGACCTTTGGGAAGTACTCCTGATTCAAATCATAGTAACATCTTTGTATATGTAATGGCTATGTTTGTTTAAAGCATATAATGTCACACACACACACACACTGAGCATAGTAGTGAGAGGTCACAAATTGGATGAACCATTCTGAGGCATAAGAAAGTAACCTTTGTTCTGGCGAAAGGGCTACCTCAGTCAAATTTCCACCAGCAAAGGCCAAATTTCATTTTGAACTAGGGCAAAGCTATAAACAGTAGCCTTTCTAGAAACTATTTGCTACCGCCTAATTTCCTCAGCTCTGTTGAGGAATCTATCTGCCACCTTCCCCTGCAGAGCCCAGGTCAGACTACTGATCTCACCTGGTCTCGAAGCGATTGTGTTAGGCAGAGTCACCTTAAGGCAGGTCCTTAAGACATAGACATAAACAAGGAGATCTAGACAGGAAGAACACAGGTGACTCTTTGTGCCCAAGTCTGAGAAAAATCACAGAAATTCTCTGAAATGCCTGCACTAGGAACAGATCAAGAGGAGGAAACGGGATCCTAAAGTATGCGAAATAAGTCAAAGGGAATAAGAAAGCAACACACCCCCACCGCTGTGCTCTTTGTAACTGCAAATAACGGAGTCTTGTAGGAATAAAGACATAAATGCACAATCTGATTTTGTTAATGTGTGTAAACACTAATTTAATTAATGATAAAACCTGTTCTTCTACAAGCATTATTAAAGTTACACTATGCTTTTGTCACTAGATACTAAGCACACCATCTATGAGGTTTGTCTTCTTTTCCCATAGGATAAATAGGCTCCTTTACGCTTTTTAAGGCTAAGGGTCAGAGCGTCAGTCATGCACCCCTCAGCCACTGGTGAGGACCTCTTGGGTCATCACAAGGAAAGTTGAGACACCCTCTCGCCATTGGCAACTGTCCAGACTCTTCCAGGAGAACTCAGAGCTCTGGCATATAGGTGCTTTACCACACTTACTCAACTTTTAAGCTATTATTTTATACATATATTCAACTCTTACATTGTATATAAATTATCACAGATTAAGTCCACTTCCTCAGAAATTGCCTTCACAATGACATTGGTAGAAAACTGTTAGGACCAAACACTCTACCCCAAAGCATGAACTTTACACATGCTTGGTGCCTTTCCAATTTCTCCAAAAGTGACATACAAAAACCAAGAAGAAAAAAAAAACACTCTCTTTTTATACAAGTGAAAAGGCATTCAAATTTGCCATTGAGCAGTACAGAATAACTTAAATTCCTGCATATATTTTAGAAGAAATATTGGTTATGGTTGTTTCTGAAGAACATATGCCTGAGGACTTCCTGCAGAGCTCGTAAATCAGCATCTGAGAGAAAAAGCAGGCAAAGTCTGAATCCTCCCACTACTTAAACAGAAATACAGACTGCTAGACCAAGTTACGAAAGAGAAATGGTTAGGCAGTTCTCAGTAAACAAGTGTTTCCTCCAAACACTTTCCATGTCCCTCTTCCTCCATTGTTGAATAATGAGACATGATCGAAGTCTGAAGCTGAGGTGGGTCACAGGTACACAACCATAGCACACAATTGAAGCATCACTTAACTTAGACAAGGTTTATAGGAGAAATTCATAAAATAACAGTAAATAAACTTATTGCCTCTAGATTTAAATTAGAGCGAGACTACCTACACATTTGTATCCACATGTTTTATGAAGAGCACCTATGTTGTTCATATTTGTGTGTCCAATCAAATCAAAATTTATGATCTGGTTCCTTTAATTTCTTCACTCATGGCTAATAGAGAGGAAGGAGAAGATAGAGTGTCCCCTCCTAGCTGACAGAGAGGAAGGAGATAGAACAGCCCCTCTGCAAGCTTCCCCTGCACCAAGCAGCATGGATCCTCCTAGTGATGCATTGTGGGATGAAGAGCATATCACAAATTCATCATGAACTACACGTTTCCCAGAATAATTGAAAGTACCAGTGTTGGTGATACCACTAACGCTGAGAGAAAACCCTGGGTTTTGTTTGTTTGCTTTATCAAGTGCCCTTTTTATCAAAATTTGTTTTGTTTTGATTTGGCTTTGGTTTTCTTGGGGTTTTGAGACAAGAGTCATGCTAAATCACTGAATTGTCAGGGATCAAAATTGCATTCCCTCAGCTTCAGCCACTCAGAGTGCTTGGGATGACGGGCTTGCCCAGCCCGGCCTGGCATAGGTAAAGTGCCCTGTTTCCTAATCTCCTTTTCATGACTTATGTTATAAGGTAAACACACTCACTCGATTATTTCCAGAAACCCTTAAATGAAGCGGAGGGAAAGTGCCTGGAGAAGTCTGTCTGCCTAAGGTATTTCCTGAGCTGCTGTCCAGCATTTCTTTCCAGTGGAAGCTGCTGCTTCTCTTCACTGTCAAATTTTTTTCGAATGATGTGAAATTTAAATTTCAGTAAAACAAACTCCAGTGATCGATAAAGGCCAATTTTTCTATTTGGGAAGCAACTGGTCATTTCAGTTGTAGTGCTCGCCACAGTAACAGGGCACCTTGGGCACAAAAAAAAAAAAAAAAGGATGGGCTGTGAGAAAACATGGCGTGATCTACCAGCGTCTGCACGTTCCTGGGAGACTTGCCTGGTCACTTTCAACTACTGATCCCTCCATTAGTGAGTTTTATTACCCTCCACTCTAAGGCTTTGCAGTCGTGCCTCTTTTTCTCTACTTAGACACTAAAGACCCAGTGCTTTGCAATAGTGTTTTCCTGGCAAGTGAGAGCTCTATTTGCACAGTTTTGGGTAGGCCCTCAAGAGTAGGTTCCCAGGCAGGAGAAATGAGGCAGAACCTATTAAAACCAGACTGCCAGCTGTCCATGCGCTGTATTAGAAAAGTCGCATCATCTCTGGATGGTGTTGACGGGCTACAGAACCTGCATTGTTCTATAAGCACAGAGTTGCTGGAGTTAGTTTCCTGTACAGTGTGAGTTCACCATAGAATTACTGTTTCCCAATATTTCTACAGTACACATGTTATGCCCCAATTGAGATTAGGTCACCTAGTCACATCAAAACTAGAAATGGGAAGCTATAAACCACCAAATAAGAATTGATAGTGTCCCCAAACCAAACAGCAACAACAACAAAATCACAGCCACAACTTGCTGATGATATTTACATAATAAAAATTAAAGTTCCAAATCATTCAACATCCATCTTATCTCAAGTATGCTAAAAATTCTTTGCAGTCTTAGGCTCCACCCCTTTCTAAAGGAGGACTTGTAATTCTTCTACATGGTTTGTAAATTCTTATTTAGCTCATGAAACAAAATATGGATGCTACATCATTTTTTCTGGTACCTCATAGGAAAGAGCTCTGCCTAAATAAGCTGAAAACAGTGAATAGACCCAGCACTCACTCCATTCATAAAGTCTAACCTTGCAAAATGTTTGAAGTTCTTTCTTCATTATGTTTTCATAATTTCATTCCCAGAGATGTTCTATAATTATTCTTTATCAAACATATGACAATGTGAATGCATTTGTTTGTATAGAGGCCACTTATTTTTTGTTTATATAATTCAGGACTAAACACAAACTTAGCAGGCAGAGATGTCCATGGAAACAAACCCATAAAAAATCATAGCCTTCCCTTGTGCATTTATTAGTCTCTATTCATTCTACTTTTCTACTCTACAAACAGAATTGCCTTAAGTTAAGAGTTTCCTAGGACCAAGTTTTTCTGACACTGACAGAGACCACCATGGGACCACCATGGGGCAAAGGCAAGAATGTTCTCTGGACCTTCATTCAGTACCTCTTGCTCATTTAAAAAAAATGACATGTATATTTCCCTACCTTTTGACACCCTAGCAATCTTACTGACCTCAAAAAATAGTGGCATCAATGTGATATGTAAACGTACAAATTTCTCCAACTTATTCTTACTATTAAATATTGCAAAAACACACTAATAAAAGAATAATTTAATACATGGGAAGATTATTAAAGCCAGGATAACTTCTCCACAAGTCCTCCAAGAATGACTAGGTAAAAATGTAAAGACATGTAGGGACCACCATGAAGTGACAAAAAGCAAACAAAACCCTTTAGTTTCACCCCATCTCCTGTATCCTAGAGCAGCTACAGAGGCTCACCTTATCACATGGTCAGGATGTTTGGGCAGAATTAAGATACCAATAAAAAGAATACACCAATTCCTGAGATCAGTTGGCCACCCGTTCCTCAAGGCCCATACATATGTGCAGGAAAACTAACAAATAAAACACCTCTTGAAACCTTGCTTAGGATGAGGGAAAATCTCCCAGAACCCCACACACACAAAAGGCTTGGTCCTTGTTTTGAGATAAAGACAGCCTCATTTCTCTCTCAAACAGTGCTTTGCTTTCTCTAGCCCTCCACCTCCTCCTCCTCCTCAAGATGAAATCACTCTCACCCCCATTTCCTCCACAATGAAAGCTTTTCTTGTGTGCGCTTGGACTCTCCAGTTCAGTACCCATCTCTGTTGCCACGGGGTCTGAAGTTCCTGGTATGATTTCTCACGTTTAGAGAAGGAGGTTTCTGGTTTCTATGATGCAGTTGTTGGTATTTCACTATGCCACTAAGACAGCAAAAACAGTTTTGCACATTTGAACTGTCTCCTAATGTGGAACCATCTGTGGATCTTTCCTGAGGAATCCATGTGTGGATCCACAGGTTAATCAATATGTGGCTGATTTTGTATGTATATTTGCTGAGCAGACGCAGGATGCTACTGGGGAACACAAGGAACAGTATATCTTACTACTTAACTCACCCAGAATTGATCAGTATTAATCAGATATCACGATGAACTATATGTGAAATGTGTTTTCTTTCCTTAAACTCAGGAAAATATTGTCTAAAGGTCAATGTATTTTGATAACGAGCCAGGATATAATCGTCATATTATATAGCGGCTCTCTATCATATTCTGAGATTTACTAAAATAGAACATTTTGTTTGCATTCTAACTAAATCTAAAACATCTTTGTACTTGAACTGTAATCAAAAGCTTTTGAATAACACAGAAATCAAAAATGAAGAAAGTTGTATCCACTTATACAAAGAAAATATTTAAGTAGACACATTTCCATGTTTTTCTTATGAGGTATTCAGTGAATACCAAATTTCGATTGCACCTGTTCAGCTTGAACTGAACAAGATCAGACCCTAGTCTCTTGTCCCTATGGCAATCATGGAATCATTCTTGGTGTAATACATCCCATTGAGATGGAGAGGTCTACTAATTCCACTGTACTTTTTTTTATGAATATTAAGCTTGGAGAAAAATCTAAGCATTTTGCCTGAAAATAGACAGTATTACATACTTCTAGATTTATGAATAAGAAAGAAGATTGGAATTTTAATTTTGTATTTCTTATCCCTAAATTATCTCGTTATCTTTAAGATGCTGTATTTAAGTAAAAATATCAGTTTTCTGCATTGTGGATTCCAGCTAATATCCAGTCCTCTTTCATTTCTTTGTTTCCTCTCTGTAATATAATTCAACTTTTTTTATTGGAGTTATCCTATAATTACATATGGTTTTTAAACTAAGCTAATAATAAATGTACAAAATAATGTTTTAAGAAAATATTTCAGATGTACGATATGCTATTAAATATGGCCAAAATCATGCTAAATGCAACTTTGATCTTTCTTAGAAAAGATATATAAAATACTCATAGATTTACAAGTATACCCAAGTCATTATTATTAACAATTTATATGGGTATATAAAAATGTCACTCACCATTTGGTCAACTAAAGTAGCAGTGAGGATAAGGCCTTGAATATGCTGGAATCTGAATTAAAACTGATCACAATGTCATATGAAGTCATTTAAATGTAAATTCATTGAACGACTACTCAGGACCTAGACGCTCATTTACAATTCAACAGCCTTTGTACATATTGTATGTGGACTTTTGATACTATTATTGAAGACTGTAAGAAATTAAAATGTGTTATGATTTTGAAATGGAAGCACTCAAGTGCCTAAATAATGTCACCAAATTCTTCATGAGGTCTTCAAAGCTTTGTTATTGAACTAGGCAAGAACTTCAAAGCTTTGCTATTGATTGGCTAAGAACTCACCTCTTAGCTTTCTGGAAAATGTAGGAACAGTGAGGCTGACTAAGATTTTTTCAAACAGAAGACCAGTTCCAGTCCCAACTCCAGCCAGCAGCTCAGTTTCCTCGAAGGAATTAGCACATGAGGAGCACTGGCCAGCGAAACCCAGCATGGATGAATACAAGTAAGAAACTGGGAAGGAAGGTGGCCATGTGGACGGCAGTTCCTGAAAATCATATGGTTCTAATCTCAGGAAGAGACAAACATAGCAGACCACTGCTACTGGAGGAATAGCTCATCGATTAAAGCATCTGCTTAGCAAATCCAAAGTACCTGAGTTCGATTCCCCAGCACTGCATGCAATATCAACTGCTTCCAGCTTGCTCAAGTCAACGCCAGGATATAATGTAGTTCAATTTTCTTACTAGCGTTATCTTATAATTAAGTATAGTTTATAAACTAAATCAATGATAAGTCTGACTAGTGTCACAGAATCAATCTCTACCTATCTCTGTAAGAACTAGAGATTGAGTTCTCACTAACATGAATACCAAAATAAAGTTAAAGTGATTACATAGATAATGCAAATACAGTGTTTTAAATATGTTTACCAATAGCCAGCAAAATGTTACCGAGAAGATGTAGAAATCTAGAGCAACATTTTCTCTCTTTTTTTCTTTTAGCATTAGTGTCATTCCTTGTTCCTCTAACTTCAGTTTATTCTGATGAGAAATTTGCCATCATTCTCTTTTGCAACATTTTTGATTGATATAATCTTCATACATATGTATGAGGTAAAGTGCAGTGTTTTGATTAATGTACACATTAGGCAGTGATCAGCTCAGGGTAATTAGCATGTACCGTGCCTTAAACTTTTATTGTGGTTTTATGGTGAGTGCACTTAAATTCCTCCCTGTAACTATTTTTGAGATGTGGCATGCATTACTTTTGATAATATTAAGCCTGCTGTGCCACACATCACCACAACTGGACTTTATCAAACAATAATAATAATAATACAGTGGACCCAACTCTCCCCCTCACCCTTCTCACTACCCTGCCCAACCGTCCTTCTCTCAGTGTGTGTGAGGTCAGCATCCTCAGATTCCACTTACGGATAATATTGTGTGGCGTTTGTCTTTCTATGCCTGACTTCATCTGACATGTTGTCCTTCAGGTTCTGCAGGAGGTTTGAGTTTTATCTTGTTTGCTTTAGGATTATTGTCCTAGTTAGTTTACGATTGTTTTCCTAGTTGCTTTTTCATTGCTGGGACAGAATACCTGACATCCACAATTCAGGGGAGGAAAGATTTATTTTAGCTCATGGTTCCAGAAGATCACAGTCCATGCATGGGCAGCCAGGAATGGTGGAAGCATATGGTGGAGGCGGAGGTGGAGGCAGTTCTTCATGGCATGAAAGCAGAAATTCAAGAGAGGGAAGAAAAAGAAACTAGTGTATAACCTCCTAGGTCCTGTGCCAGTGATCTAACCCTCCTAAGTCAAGCCCCTTCTGGGTTAAGCCCTAAGCACCTGCTCCTTCCAGGAAAAAAGACATTGCTACTAATCCTGCTCAAAATATTCCCCATCACTTCAGACACATTTATCATTCTTGCCTTTTTCTGAAAATCCTCTTTCATGTATTTGACTGCATCAGTATCCACTAGTCTTCTTGTGATTGACTTATTTCACTTCGTATAATGTCACCAAGGTTCCTCCATGTTGTTACATATTGTAGTTTTCCTTCCTTTTAACGGCTAAATGATATTCCATTGCATGTGTATATCACATTTTCTTATCTATTTTCCTAGGGTATTTAGGACCTAGATGTACAAAATCCTGGAATTTGAGATAGAAGCTATTACTTACTGAGCAGAATTACTTATTTTTACATGGAAGTCAGTTCAGGACCCAACTCGTCTATCCAACTCCTGCGGCCACGGGGGCCCTGCTGGTCTCTCCTTGAGACTAGCTACGTGTTCCTCTTGAGTCAACAGTGCACTGCTCCCCCATGGGAGCCATGATCAGGTAATAGCCTTCAAGTCGGAGGTTCCTACGGCTCATCTGAAAATACATGTTTATGTCATGAAATCAGTCAAACACAGCTCCGCAGAGTTCAGGACACTGACACCTCATTTAAAAAATATGATTCTAATTTTATCTATTTCCTTTTGTTATTATCATCACCAGAGCAGAGGTCTTTCCTGTTCTTTGCATGTTCAAACAAAAATGATATTTCTTCCTGCTCTGTGTGAAGTTAGTGGTAAAAAAATAGCAGAAAAAAAGATAGATCCATAAATATTCCATAACCGCCTAATCCTTAAGAAATCTCTTCTCATATTTTGTCTGTCAGCTTGATGCTTCAATTATATTTTTGGTATCTTGTCAAATGTAAGAAATAACTTCTTCGATAATAAGTACAATAAACCCCGAAGCAGATGCATATTCTTCCTTTACATTGGGAAAAATGGTGGACAAAAAAGCATGAAAGACGAGCAGGAATGGCGCAAACACCCCTGCTTCCACAGCAGCTCTTCCGTGAGCTGTGTTCAGTCTCCTACACAGGATGCTTCAGAAGCCCTGGGTAACCACATACTAACACAACAAATACGGAAAATAGTCTGGAACGAAGTGTTTTCTTCCATTTTGGTTGTATCTCAAGATTGTTATACTATTTTCATACTAGGCCAGACAAATGAGAAATTCAAAATAAATATCAAATAGAGTCACTCTATGTTAGCTAAAAAAGTTAGACTCAAATTCATATAACAACTGAAAAGAAAGTGCCTTACACAAAAAGTTGAATAGAAAACGTGGTTTGAGTGCTATGCCAGATTACTGAGAACCAGGCCAATGATCTTGAAGTCCCACTCTCCTAGAAGTTTTCCTTATGCTGCAAAGTGGCTGTCTCCAGCCATCCTTTTAAAATGTACCCTAGAAGACAAAGGGCACAGATGTACAGGCAAATAGGATCTCTTGTAGTTAGAGTAGCTTGCTTCTTGCAGTATCTTGTCCTCTGTGCTCCATGGGCTAGAATTACTTATTTACATGGTATCTCTCTCTCTCTCTCTCTCTCTCTCTCTCTCTCTCTCTCTCTCTCTCTCTCAAAAGAAGCAGAGAAGACTATGTTTCCATCTGAAAAATTCAACACTCCTTAGCAAAAAAATAAATTATAATGGTTACTAGAGCAGATAACTAGCACTTTCATTCCTAGACCCCTCTCTTGAGAGGCTTGGACAAAAAAAAATGCAGTAATAAAATAGGGTAGATATACATATTATAAGTATAAAGTATAACCTTAAGTAATAAGGTCTGCCTTAGTCACCAAGGCCCACAGGAGATAACAATACAGCGATTCGAAGGGAAATTTTAATATAAGGAATTACTGATTGTAACAAGAGATTAGAATAGTAAGGTACCAGCTTTAAGATCACAGAAGGAAGCCAGAGGGGTGGTGGGGGCATATGTCTGTAATCTCAGCAGTGTGGGTGGTGGAGACAGTAAGATATTAAGTTTGAGCCCACCCTGGGCAACTTCGTGACTCAACAAGATCTTGTCTCAATTTGTTAAAAAGAAGAAGGCTGAGGATGCAGATAAGGAGAAATCATTTGCAGAGCACCCCACAAAGAGAACGTTCAGAGCTGAAACTTTGTCCAATACAACGGTGGAAGAGTCAGACTGGTGTTCGGCCACAGGAACTTGCTGGAAAACACCCTGTGAAGATTCAGGAAAAGCCATCCCTACTACGGGCAGAATACGCTCTGAAGTTGCCCAAGATGGAAGCAGAAGGCAAGTTGTTCTTGGGTGAGGTGTCTCATAGAAGAAAAAAAAAAAAAAGAAGAAGAAGAAATCAAGGAAGGTTTTTAATTAGCGCTCTCTTAAATTGACAATGATCGTGTATGGTCATAGGATACAAAATGATATTTTGATCTATGTAAACACTGCAGAAGAATTATACCAAGGTAATGAACATGACTGTAACTTCGATTCATTTTGTAGTAAGAATCAATTCTTTTAGTAATGTTTAAACATATAATTCTCTTTCTTTTTTTAAGACAGGATCTCCGTCTGTAGTCCAAGCTGGTACTGAATTCACTCTGTAACCCAGGCTGATCTTGAACTCACAGCCATCCTTCTGCCTCAGCTCCCCTGTGCTGCGATTTCAGGGTTGCACCACTACACCACGTTTCTGTGGTACTGGGTAATCTAACTCCACGCCTGCCACTTTCTAGGCAAATGTTCCAACCACTGTGCTTTTCCTCCAGCCGCCCAAGAATTGGATTAATTATTGTCACTATCTGTGGTCACCAGGAAGTGCAATGGATCACTCAAGCTTACTCTTCCAGTCTGACTGGAATTCTGTATCCCCCACATACATCTCCCCTGGTGCCCATCAGCACAAACCACCCCACAGCCCAGCTGCCGGTAGCCACCTGCATTCTGTTTCTGAGAGATCGACTCTTTTAAATCCCACATTTAACTGAGATCATATAGATTGGTCTTCCTATTCCTGACTTCCTTCACTTAGTAGTTATACTGCCTCCCAGGCTCATCCAATGGCAGTTATTGGGAACGGCAGGATCTCCTTGTGAAAGTTGATCATAATTGTGTGTGTATGTGTGTGTGTGTTGCTGTGACTTACGTATGTAGATCTCACAAACTCTTTGCTCATCCACCTATGGATGACCATTTAAGTTGTTTCCACCTCTCAGTTATTGTGAGTCCCATTGACTCAAACATGAGAGTGCAGATATGTCTTCAAAATAATCAGATCATTTATTTTGGATATATGCCAGCACCAGGATTTCTGGTTCATATGCTAATTCTATTTTTAGTTTTAGGGGTTTTTTAAATCCCTGCTATGTTCCAAAATGGCTGAGTTCATACAGATTTCCTGCACAACTATACAAGTGTGCCTTTTGTCAGCCCTCTTGGCTGCAGGGACCATTTTAATCCAGGAACCAAAGCCAGAGAAGCCCAGAAACTCGGGGGACTTTAAAAGGAGCAAAGTCACGCCACAGAGCAAGGGTCTTTCCTCATCAGTACCCTCCTCCAGCTCCCTCTAGTGACAAAGTTTGATGATGTTCTAGCGGACAAAGAAATATTTTTAAAAATATGCTTCCTTTTGGATGTATTCCCAGGAGGGGTGTCACTGGATCCAAGGGGATATTTATTTCTACAATGGAATACTATGCATCAATAAAGTCCAACAGCGTGGAGGCTTTTACAGACAAAATGAAGAAACTTGAGAACATCATGCTTAGTGAAGTGAGTCAGAAGCAGAAGGTGAAACATCGAATGGTCTCTCTGATATGAGAGTCCCAGATCACAACTCTTATGAGTAGGATGGGGGAGGAGGGAGGGAGGTGAGGGTAGGGGGAGGGACAAAAGGAGAATGGGAAAGTCCTTGTCACCTTGACAAGATACATATGTGCACAAAATACTCAACCCACTGTAAACCTTAAATTTTGCACATATACATATCAATGAAATGGGGGAAAATATGCTTCCTTTTCTTAAGGAAGAAAATAAAGGATGAATTCTGAACAGACAAGCAATTAGCTAATATCTAATTCAAGGCTTGCATTTGTTTGGGAAAGACATTCAACGAAGCCTCCTCTCTCTTACATTCCTTAATACCCATATCTACCTGAATTTTATATCAAACACTATGTGCTGAATAGGTTTCTCCAATAGAAGCCTGCATTAGAAACTGAGAACCAAGGAGAGAGGCATACAACAATTTTTAAAAATAAATTTCTTGCCCTAAAACAATGTTTATTTATAATTTTATTTTATTTTATGACTTATTTTGTTTGTCTGCTAGTTTTAGTTTATTTACCATGCTGGGAATGAGACCCAGAGCCTTCAAACCATGCTACCTTCCCAACCCATTTTCTAGTTTTTGATTTTGAGACAGGAACTCTCGAAGTCACTACTTTTCCCTGCTGGACTTCAACTGGCGATGCTCCTGCCTCAGCATCCTAGAGTACTTGAATTACAGACCCGTGCTGCCAGGCCCAGCTCACTCACAAACTTGGGAATGATGGTTGCATCATGCAATCTGTAAAACTAAAGAAGAATATGTGTACTCATTTTTCAATGCACAGTGATGCTGTAATTTTTTAATTTAGTTCAATTAATATGTTACAATCTGGCCAATGAATTACGTTGCCTTTTCTTTGAGCTGGAATACTTCCCTATATAAAATCATTTTCTCTGAGACTCCAGTTGAAATTTCCTTTTTTCTTCCATAGTTATATTTATATCAAATTTAAAAAATAAAATTACACTAAAGATAAGTTTCCACACTTTTAATCTGAGTTCAGAATAGTCAGATAGGGTCACATCTACTTTTAAAAAGTATAGATGTCCCTCTTTTTAAAAAAAGCAAAATAAAAAATTTCTGCCAATATGAAAAAATATCATTGTCCAAAAGAAGGAAAAATCTTTAGCACTTTATCAAAAGTTTTTTATAGTATAAATTTAGAGAAATAAGGTAAAAGTAAAAATCATTAATTTGTTCTTATTGAGCAATATTAATCAATAATAGGATAATGTAAAACACAGTAAGAGAAATTAGTAATTTATGCTTTTAATAATAGCTATGGATAATATTTTGCAAACTTGCCAACTTGCAAACTTTGTTTTTTCACATAGGAATATTTTTAATTCTTGCCCTGTGCAGTTCTGCATTTTTTTTTTGCCTACTAATATATCCCAGATGGATTCCAATATTATTATCCTTTAAGAGTATTTATAACACATATTCCCTATAGACCTGCAATAGGCTACTAGGCTGCTTTCACAATCACTGCCATAGATAGGATTATTAATTCTGCTATTACAGGAAAAGAGACAGTCTCAGAGAGGTCAGGTAACAGTAGTTGGCCTGCAACGAAGGAGTTAAGACCAGAACCTGGGTTTGGCCCATCTAGGCCCAAGTCCTCCAGTGCCCTTCTCCACTCCTCTAAAGAGTGTGCAAGCGGAGGGTTCAATGAGGGTTCAGGTTTTTGCTTTTTACAAGCACTAAGAGTCCCACCCTGCCTCACAAGTAAACTCCCAGGGGTACTATTTATCTGAAATACATACACTATTGTTCCATATAGTCATTTACATAAATTGCATGCTCAGATACCAATGTGTATAGATATGAATATATATGTGTGTATGTATAAACAAAAGCCAAGGAAGTCCACAAACATCCTATGACAATGAAAATTTTAATTATATTTTGTTCTTCCATCAGAAATTCTTAATGATTTTTAGCATGATTACTGAATTAAACAGGAATTGACTTATCGATGTTGAATCTTGTCTTATTCTTCAAAAATGCCTCACTGAATCAAATATTTTTGTAAGTCGTTCTATTCTCTCAAATTATTTTAGCATGAGTAATCTTTTCCACTTTGCTTAATGGCATTTATTTTTATTAATGAATTATTAATACAATGATGCAGGGTAATTATGTGGTTATGATTGTAAAATAAAACATCCTTATTAAATGCATGCATATTTGTTGAATAATGATTTTAAGAAATAATAGCTATTATGTAATTGTATATAAGATTTGTAACAGAAGTATTAAGTAAAACATTATTCCCATGAAAAATAGTGATTAAGCAATAGGTTAAGAAATCTATGAGTAGGGCAAAGTACTGAAATTTGGTAAATAAAAATATGGTGCATGATGAAAAGAATGCATATAATGTTTAAACTATAAAGGTGATTTTTAAAATTAAGTAATAAATATTTTACCATGTTTAGCTGTTTTATTTTCTCAATGAAAACATGGTTTAGTATTAAAGAAAAAGTGTGTATTTATATCAGTAATAACCCCAAAAATGTTAAGCAAATCATTTAATGAGGCAGAAATGTCACCTAAAAAGAAATGCAAATGTCATTTAAAAATAAAAACAATAAAAATTACTGTATGAAGAATATCAAGGGATTTTACAGCATAACTAACAAATACTTCAAAGCTGCCAACCTCAGGCTGAACAATGAGACTACAGAGCTCTTCTCACATGATTCAAGTGCACACAGAGCACACTCCTCCTCGATATCATTAACTCCGCCCATGGTTTCAGCTATTAAAAGTAGAGACTGGAAAATAGGTAAGTCCTCCAGGATAAGAAAAAGTGCAGACTGGACATTCAAGGAAATCTCTCCTCTTACCACATAATTTTCCTACAAATGACAGAAAATATGTTTAAATAAATAAGTACATGATCTTGTTTAAAATTATGAAGAAGATGGAAAAGAGTAAATCGGAAAAGAGCAAGCCAGAAAACGGAACATTTTCTGAAAGAAGACATCAAAAATTCCAATATAAAGCAGTTCAGTTTCACATGTAATCAAAACCATTCCAAACACAAGAGCAACAGGATGTCACTTGTACAGAGAAATCTGAGCTGATTTCAAGAAGCTATTCCACTCAGAGTCTCCACGGGCCTCCAAGAAAAATTAACACAGATAACTAATTTATTAACATGTGTCAAAAGTCTTCAGATTTTGAAATGGGAATATATATTAACTGTGTTTTGCTCTTCAAGTTTGTGACATGTATATTACAAACCTTTAAAATTTATAAGTTTTGAGTGAATAACTCTGCTTTAAAATTCTGGATTGTAATAAGAATGCCATAAAATAAGAACAAAAAGATGTAACTTCAAGTATTTCATTTCAAATTTTTTATTACAGCAAATGTTTTACAAAAAAAAAAAAAAAAAAAGCCTACATTGCCAGAATCGGGTGGTCGCTTAATTGAATCATATATTATTATTTCTACTACTACGGCTACCGCTAAAACCCAAAACTGTAATAATAGTGTTTTCTGAGAATTCTTCCCCATCCTACAGCATCCTGAGTCCTTTACACAATATTTAATCTTATTCTTGGAGGAATTCTATAGAGTTAGATTAAGATTATTTTTAGGTTAATTTAATTTCTCACCTCAAAGTAGTGCTTTTAAATACCTCTTACTTGACTACACTAGAACCTGTCTACCTCCCTGACTCCTTAACTGTGGGGTTCTCCTGGGCCTCTGACACTGTTTATTTTCACGTCCACCTAACTTCCAGTAACTATCTAGTACTATATCCACTCTTTAGTAATTTTGAGAAGAAAAGAAAAACAGATGACAAGAAGAGAGAATACATAACAATCTGCATAATAGACAAGAAGAATAAAAAATAAAAATAAGAAATGGAGAAAAATGGAAACAAAAATGGAAAATAATTTAATGTAAGAGTAGAGGTGAAGGACCTAGAAACAGAGATCACAAAAAGAATTATAGTTTATGAACACTGAAGCATTAAAAATCACCAAGGGCAATGAAATAATTTTTTAGCATTCTGATCAGAAACTGGGGCATAACACTTTAACGAGTGAATGACAGGTTTCTTTTCAGCTCAGGTCTAATATTCTGATATCAAAGTGTTAAATTCTAATCAACCTCAAAGAATAACTTGAGAAGAAATGGATAAATTTGAGCAAACAAGCTAATTTTTCAGATGCTTCCACTTATGGTTTAATGCTTTGAGGACCACAGAATCTTAAGACTGCAGAATTGGAGCAATTTTTCTCATCACTTCCTTTCTAATGCTCAGATAAGTGTTTTACACAGGCAAATGGAAGAAACATGAGAATATCATGCTTAGCGAAGTGAGTCTGAAGCAGAAGGTGAAACATCAGATGGTCTCTCTGATATGAGAGACCCAGACCACAACTATCTCATGGAACTTTAAACGAAAGACAAAGCGAAAGGTGTGTGGGGGGGGGGGGGGGGGGGGGGGGGGGGGGGGGGTGAAGGGAGGGAAGGGAGGGTAGGGGGAGGAACAAAAGCAGTGCGGGAAAGCCCTTGTCACTTTGACAAAAAATGTATGTGCACAAAATGCTCAAATCCATTGTAAACCTTAAGTTCTGCACTTGTACATATCAGTAAAATGGGGAAAAATTAAATTAATAAATAAATAATATTTTAAGGAAAAAAATCAACTGGATTGCGATTTACCCCTGTTTCCTGTGTATTTCTTCACCTCAAAGATCATTCTTTAATCACGGGTATTGATAATACTCTTGGATTAATTAGGCAACTTCTGAGGATAATTCTAATTCACCACATATCAAAACTCAACGGGAGCATCTGTCTTCTCTTGAGTAATTCGGAGCTACAAATAAAAAACATCCTATAGATAGTTTCTCATTTGGAACACTCTAAATCTATTCTTGCAATGAAATCTCAACGTGTGCTTACAAACATCAAATGTTAAATAAAATCTTCATTTTAAGAAAATCCCTTTTTTTATTTTGCTAAGTTTTCTAAGATACAAAGTGCCACCCATCACATGGTAGCAGGAAGATGACATTACCCTCCATTACATGTGATGGGCACAGAGTTATGTACTATAATAAGTTCTGTCACTGTGGCAATTTCTTTCATTTGACAGTTTTCTAAAAAGAAAGAAAGAAAGAAAGAAAGAAAAAATCATACTCTGTCAACCAATTAAAACTTGATTTTTTTTCCCTTGTAATTTATCTCCCTATAGAATGTTAGTTAAGAGAATACTCCCTGTTAATTTACTTTTTCAAACAAAAATAAATTGACAGCACAAAGTAATTAAATAACTCAGAAACAGTTCTTTCTATAAACCACTCCCTAGTTTCCATTAGCCAATGCTTGTGCTAATGTGACAGATATGTCATCGTGAGACTGGCATTACATATCCGCAAAATGAGCATTCCATTCAGTTGCGGATGGTCTCTTTAAAAGATTTAACAGGAGGGGGAAATTCTGTGTTACCTGAAATAGCACACAGGAAAGTGTCCTAATTCTTGATGATAGGTCTAACATAGTTGATACTGTAAACAAGTCTCTGCATAGAAATTCAGAAAATAACACTAAAAACAGAGAGTTGTTCGAGGTAGAACAGCAGAGAGGAGACAATCAATTATCTCTATAGGTACCTTTAAGTGAACCGTGTAGTTTAAATTTTAATAGAATCAATGTGATTCAAATGCTTCCTTGTATATCAAGTAAATATAATTAAGTTTGTGTGTTTTAATATTGATTCCTCCTGAATAAATTAATTTGTGATGATAAATTAAATACACAGTTAAATATTACTTCACAAGATACAAATTTATTGAAGCACATTGCTTGATGAGGAGGGCTGTACAATGACTCACACTTTTCTACACTGTACATATGTTCTGTTTCTTCTGATTGAACTAGCCTCATATCACATGGGATTTTCTTAGCTACGCAGTAAGAATCTGGTTGTTTTCTCATATGCTACCTCTCATATAGATTCAATAATCTCATTCTAACACCAAAAATTCAGACAAGCTCTCCTAGAAATTTATATTTTAAACTTTTGACTACCTAATAAGACAAGATGTTGCATTTTAACATGCGAATTATTAGGAATTCTTTTTCATTGATCAAAAAAATAAAATAAAATTCATTGAGTAGCCACTACATGTGCCATGTACTGGGCTCAGCTCAATGAACAAATTACTACCCTAGCCTCAGAATTCTGCCTCCAGGTTGAATGTTTCGTGTTTTTTTAGAAATGTTTATTGTTGCTTCCATTTGTTTGACTACGTTGAAGCGGCTATGCATTTTGAAAAATAAATTAGTTAAGCAGCCTTTCAATCAAACTACATTTTTCTTATACATTTTCCCTGGTAGGTGGAAGGTATCATGATCAATTGAAAGTTATTTTGCTCAATTTGGATAGAAATCGCAGCTTGGCAAAGTGGAGCTCCCTTGACTTTAACAGCTCTGGGCTTTGAGTGCCACTGGATCTCGGCCCAAAGTACTGAGCTTTGAGTGCCAGCACCTCTTAGCTCCTAACGCTAAAGAGCCTGGCAGCTTCCTGCACTCTCACCAGCTCCTCAGGAGACTGGGCTCCTAGACTGGTGGTTTCCTGGAACTCTGACTGTTGTCTCTATGAGGCCCTCCTGCAGGAGTCCTTAGGTCCCTGTAGATGATTACAAATCTCTTCAGATTACCACAGGTGCCTACAGGTCTCTGCTGCTCTTGGCTCTTTGCGGCTCTGCCTCTCTCAGAAGGTCGTCAGCAGCCCTGTGACTGCCAATCATGTGCAGGGCTAATAAAACGTATTGTTGCCAGCTCTTCTGAGAGCAACCCTTTCACCCCACTCTACCCAAGACAAAAATCAGGGATAGGCACAAGGATCACTCAAGAGAGGTCTTTCTTGAGACCTACCATGCCTCACGGGCAGCAGCACACAGGAGACGCCCCCTGGGACTGGCCCTGGGAGCATGAGGAGGTACTTAGTAAGAAAGTGCAGCCAAGTATGCGTGGCCTTCTGCATTTTGAGGATCTGTTTAGAACTTCGATAGTAAGGTCAGAGGAAGGTGTGGCCATTTTAAGCGGCCACAGGGCGGAGTCATCTGGAATAGGTTCAGGTTGGAAGCGTGAAATGGGAGAGCAAGAAACTATGGGGCTTGCTGTGGGGCGTTTGGCAGTCTCTGCTGGAATAGTGACAGTTTAGTGGAACTGAGAGAGAAGTGGCAGCTTGCCTGACGCCTCCCAGAGCTTCTGCAGAACCCTTGCAGTGGCTCTGCTGCTGCTGTCAAGCGGCTGCCGCAGGGCTGCCATGTTGTTAAGAAGGGCCCATTGAGCTTTGAGGATTGAGTGGAGTGACAACGGACGGGGCCCATCGTGATCTTTGCCCTGGCCAGCTCAGTTTCCTGGCTCCTCCTTAAGGTACAGCAGCCGTGCCCCAAATGGAGAGGAGAGCCAGCCTGTGGGCTGAGCTATAGCTCCCGTCAAGGCCGCAGGAGGGGGTGTGGCCAAGAGGGTGGTCCCAGAGGCCGTTTCGGGGCAGTCATCGCGTCGCCCTCAGGGCAGTGGGACGCAGAGGCATCATCTGCCCTCTGCCGTTAGAGGAAAAGGTAAGGGTTGGCCTGGTCTTTCTGTCACAAAGGAAGCCTAGCATTTTTTTAAACTTGTTTTGAAAGTAGATTGCTTGTTCTGATGAAATTATTTTGCACCAGAGATGATAAAATATTATAGAAACCCATGAGTATTCACACTAAGATGCACAACTAAAAACTGCACAACTTTCTGTGTAATAAGTAGACCATGTTATGTCAGAATACTCTCCCTGATCCCAGATAACTCTTTAATACCTGTTCCCTACATAATTATTAATTGGAGTTTAGATTCATATCCACTTGCACTTTATGCATTGACACAATTATTGAATGTTTACTGAGCTCCCATCAGCTTTATGGTATAGCAATGGCTGAATAACTTTGCTGCTATTATGAAATATTCATTCTACACAAAGAGAGAAATAGTAGGAAAAACCACTTGCAAAAGATCAATTTGGGATAATTATGTATAAAAATAAGTCAGGTTAAGAATAAAGAGTTCACGCAAAAAGCTGTTCTCTTAGGAAGAGTGATGAGGAACATTCCATTTTTAAGAATTTCAACAAAAACTTGAGAGTAATAAGAGATTGGGGCATTCAAATATTTTGGAAGAATGTCTTTTCTATAGGCAACAGCAAATGTAAGGGCAGGACCTCCATCTACAAGTCCTTTCACGTTCATAGTGTACACTGTAAGACCTTAGTTGGTAAAATATTTAAAGTTTGGTACAGACTTTCAATTACACATCTTCAAAAACAGATACAAGACAAAAACTGCCCCTCATTATCTGCTAAAATTTATCTTTTGAAAAGACAAATCATAAAACATGATCGTGTCATGTATAATTTTAATATCAAGTGGTGACCCTTATCTTTTACATAATTTCATAGTTCAGAAAAATGTAAGCTCCATGACAGTAAATATTCTGGTACCCATTTTCTTTGCAAGGACTTGTGTCTCATGATCAACATATATATGTGTGTGTGTGTGTGTGTGTGTGTGTATCATGAGTAATACATGTTAAATGAAGAAATAAGTGAGCCTCAAATTATTTTTCAAGAATGGATATTTAATATAATTGCTCTTGTATTTTAGAAGTTTTCCGAAGGCTCTTGCGCTATCTCCCTGCTGGTGATATTATTGAAAGGCAGTAGAAACTTTAGAAAGTCCGGCTTGACTGAAAGTTGGAGAAACATACAGGCCCCTGGGATCTGCCCTTCCTTTCCTTCTCCCTCTCTCTCACCTTCTCCTGCTCCTTTTCCTTCCTTCTCCCTCCTTCCTCTGGCTGTGCTGAGCTGAGCAGCCTTCCTTTACCACGCCCCTTCAACCGTGAAGCATCTGTCTTGCCACATACATAAACGTGGGAAGCTGACCACGGACTGCAACTAAGCCTATGTAAGCCTTCCCAAGTTGATACTCGTGGATGTTTTTACCTAACAACAGAAAGCTAATACAAATACTAAGGATGCAAAGCTGTTTCCTGGTCTCACTGAATAGCACTTATTAACAAAATAACACTATTCACTTACCCCACACGCAATTTATTGGGAGTGTACAGCATATTTTTCTACCAGGAAGAACATTTAACTGAATCAAGATGACATTCAATTGTAGAATTTTTTGTATCCCTGCAAAAATTTGGAATCAAAACCTCAGTATTTATTGATTTTTTAAATTATAAATAACCTTTGAAATTAAGAAAAAAAGAAAGAGATGTAGTAGGTTTCTCGCACTCCAAGCTAGTGAAGATGTTCATTAAGATCTATTTGTAACGATGACTGAAAAGAAGCATACGATGAAAGAAGACAGCACGATTGTATTGTTTTGTGATCACTCAGAGGGAGAAAAATAACTAAATCCACTAGATGTTGTAGCTTGAATCTGCATAGTTTTCTCCAAAGCACCATGTGCAAAACTCTTGGTCTCATGGTGCTACAACTGAGAAGAGCCCCAAATTTCATGAAATGGGTTCTGGTAGGAGGTCTTTGGGCATTAGAAGCTAGCCCTAAAGGGCTTATGAGGGACCTAGGCCAGTCCTTGTCCTGTGGTTCCTGCCTTGGGATAGGAGGATTTACAGCACCACACACTCCCCATCATTGCCACTCAATATCATCATCAAGGGCCCAAAGTAAAGGGGTCACCTAATCTCCAGTTGGACCCGCCAGAACAATAAACAACAATAATAAACAAATAAACCTCTTCTTTTTAGAAACTACTTGCCTATAATATAGTAATGAGAAGCTAGTATGCCAGGTTGCAAATTCCGTTTCATTTACAGTCATGAAACATAGGAATTAGTCACCAAAAACACTGGCTAAAAATAAATATTCTGGTTACATATATGTGTTTCAGAATATGAGTCATAAATGTGGTATATGCATTAACTATATTTTTCAAATATTTTCTATATATTTTAATAATGACTGTCAGAAATCTCATCAAGCAATTGTCAAATTTAATTCTGACAGGCCAATATTATCATACATATATTACAGATCAAGCAAATCATTTCTCTTTATCTAAACTTTACCCTTTTGATTATAAATTCTAAAAATATTAAAAGACTACAGGACTAAAAGTATTTTTCATCAGAATCAGTCATAATTATTTTTTCAAAAGAACTTATATCTGAAATGTACGGAAAGATTTATCCCTTACTGAGAGACATGCTTGGTAACACAAGGGTGAACTAATACATAATGTTGACAATGATAATGTAGTATTTCCTGACTTCTTTCAACATTGTCTTATTTAGTAAAATTGAAAACAAACTGTTCTTCCCAATATTTTGTTTCTGGAACATACAATATTAATTTTGTTTCAAGTGAATAGACTTGACCATCATTAGTAAATCATTAAAAAAAAAAAACTAAGCAGGTGGAATAGAGAGACAAAAAAAAAAACCTGTCAGGCTTAGGAAGAGATCAGTTTCAGACCTGCCACACATGAGATGGGCTGGAATGCTAAGCAGACATGGCAAAGGGGTTTTCCTATAGGGCACCATACAAAAACAGCCAAAACTGAGTAAAGAGATAGGTTCCAAGGCAGATAAAAAGAGAAATATAAAGTGTAGGGGGCATTTAAGCATTATTTATATATAATACTCTGTTTATAAGTACTTTTATGTATATAAGTGTATTTAATCTTCACAACAATCTTACAAAGCAGATGTTATAATCACAATTTTATAGGGAGTAGGAGGAAGGGAAATGAAACACAAAGAGATACAGTATCTTCTTGAGGTTGACCAGAAGGAAGGATAGAAAATTTAAACAGAAAAGTAAAATACACACCCTGGAGACTGACGGTAATGAAAAGGACATTGGAATAGTGCTTTTTTTTTGAGAAATATGTGATGCAATGCTGTATGCGTCAAAGATCTGAACAATTTTTAAAACCATACTGGGGCTTCCTTGATGAGAAATTAAATAATTATTACTAAGCATCCATTAAGTTATAAAACATTGTCTCTAAAAACATAAGAAAACATTCACCTCACTAATACACTTAAAATTAATTGAAAAAGGAGCCATATAAGGAAACAATTATAACTCAACCTGATAATTGATTGAAGAGATTTAAAAAGCACAAGGGAAGCAGAGGCAAAATGACATAACACGGAACCAACAGTAGAAGAATGAGCAGCATTTCACGTGGGAAGCACATTAGGCAAGTAGACATGTTTCATTACCACTCAATATTTTCATTGAAAGAGGAACATTGCTGAAGATGGCAGTGGGCAAGGCAAAGAGAACTGGAAGTTCCAGGGGAACTAACAAATTCTACACCTGCTAGTGTGAAGGCAGAAACAAATCGGCTTATATTTAGTGTATAATCACTGTCTTCTTTTATAACCTGAAACATCAAATGACTGAGGAAGTCTGAAGTCCTTCAGATGTTTTAATACAGTTGTTAAAAAGACAAATTCAAAATTTAGCTGAACACACACAAACACACACACACACACACACACACACACACACATACTTAGTTTATTTTGGATCAATTTATAAAAGCTTAGGAGTAAGAAGTACAATGTGTACAGTGTGGAAGTACAAAGCAGAGAAAGCCTGATTTAGTCATAAAATATAAATTTAACTTAGTTATCAGAACTTCTCTATCATTAAATTATCAAATATGTGCTGGACCTTTTACCATACTTATCAGCACATTTCAAATACTAAATACTTTAAAAGTTGTATGCTACCCACTAGCCTTCCATTGCAGGGAAGCCTGTGAAATTTGTATGTTCTTAAAACACACGAATAAGAGCAATGAGAAGGAAAAAATTGAATTAAATTCTTTTAAAAAGTGAAATAAAATTACAGGCAAATTTCAAGTATAAAATTTGTCAGAAGATCTTTAAAATGTAAATAAGTGTGTGCGTGTGTGCACAGTACTTGCTATGTGATTATTAGAGATGCTGAAAATCACTGAGAAATGTGACATTAAATTCGGAGTCAACTTCCCAATCTGGGCACAACGTTAACAAATGAACAGGACCAGGAAATAAATATGTAAATTCAGAGTCATAAGAGGTCAACTGACCTCATGCTGATGACTAAAAGTTAAACTGAAACAGACAATATAAACAATGTCATTTACAATAATATGGATCACATGTTCATTCCAATGCAATATTTCATTGTGTTGTATCATCCTATTTCTGTCCTTTGTTTTTATTTAGAAGCCCAGTTAAACAAAAGTTAAATATCCTTTGACTCGCTTTGATAGCTTTCATTGGATCTATTTCTTTAAATAATGCATTACGTTTTCTCATTCTTATAACTTATGTCTATTGCCAGCTTTATGTAAGATTTATTCTCTAGTGCTTCTTCTAATTTGATCTTCATTTCTCCAACAATTTCATCTATTATTTGCTTGATTCTTCACACTTCTATTTACTGTCATCTGATTAGGCTCTATTGCCCCAGCATTTGTGGGCTTCTGCCCTTTGCTCCTATAACAGACGGTCTCGTTTCACTTTTTAAAATTTCGTGATGGAATTTTTGCACTTTGCAACAACATCTTTCTGGTGATTTTTGCTAATCTATTTTTTTAAGTTGTGTGGCTATTTGTTTCTTACACCCTATATATTTGCATGAATTTTTATGCTTTCCCTTTTTGTTACCCCTGTTTGAATGGCTGCGTTACCAAAACTTAAAAAAACATTGTAGCATTTTCTCTCGGACAAATGAGGTCCCTTGTGTGGCCTCTCAGACCTTCCTGTTCATAAATCCCCACTGGGTGTCTGCCGTTAATGATCTCTCTACCTTTTATATACTACCTAATTTAAGAGAGCTTTTCAATCCCATCAGTGTGGAAGGTGGGGGCAGGAAGATTGTAATTTCAAGCCAAATCTGGGCATTTAGTAGCTTAGCAAGAGCTGAGCATATATGAGTTTAGTCCCTATTAGAGAGAGGGGGGGAGAGAGAGAGGGAGAGAAAGAGGGAGAGAGAGAGTGTGTTTTGTACTAGTCATGAGTTTTAAGTTTGGTTCCAAGACATTGGCTGGGATGGTTAATTACAACTGTCATCTTCCAAGTACTTTTTGACCTTTCATTCTTGAAGATGGCAGTGGGTACCTTATTTCATATCATCTCATGGCTGCTGTATCTGCCACTCAACCCTAATCTCATCTCTTCAACCTAACCTCATCCTTCATAGCCTTATTCAACAATCTTTGGAATGCAATTAGGGGTTGAGGAGATCTTATATCATGTACTTGGAGGTCCTCACAGCACCCCGCTGTCTAAGAGTGAGGGTTCCCCCGTGAAGCTAATTTCATTCCTGAAGATAAAACCTTCTGAGGACTTTTGAAAAATATGCTGCTTCTACCAAGCTCCTTCCTCTGGCTACCTTCATCTTGCCGGGCCTTGAAATTTTCTCTCTGTCTTCCCAAGATACTCAAAATATATTTCTTGGTGGGTGTTGCATTTCTCACCACATTTACGTATTTAAAAGATAACTTTGTGCCAAAACTGTCTCATCTCACTATTGATGTCCCTTTCCTATTGTTTGCTGACACTACATCTTAACTACTGGAAGTTTGCTTTTGTTGAATTTGGGTATTTTCTTAAGAAATGATGGACACTTCCAAATTATCAAATGTGGTTTTTCTTTATATGAAATAGCTCTATCTTGGGCCCACTGGCATAAGTCTCCATAAATGTACAATTACACTTCCAAGTGGACCTTTTCTTAATTTTGTTCAATTAATTGAAAGCTATTTTCTAAACTCTCATAACAATTTTTTAACTTCTTTGTAGCCTGTTCCTTCTAATTCCTATTCTGCCTGTATGTAAACATAACACACACATGTGAGTGACCTGTGTCTGTCTTATCCTCTGTATTGAATATATTCCTGAGGGTAGGTATTATTTTATTTTGTTAGTATTTATATTACCTGGCAGCTACCTAATATGTATTTCTAAAATTTTGAAGTAATAAATGCTTTTAGGTGTCTGGTAAAGAAGTAGCTTCATTTTGTCAAAGGGAAAGAAAGACTGAGAAATTTACAGTGTATCTGAAAAAATAACATTTAGAACACAAGATTATGTTTATTATGAAAACTATGATAAATAGTACAGACATTTCACTGATTATAAGGACTAAACGACTTTGAAAAAAAACAACTCTTTTATACCTAATTTTTATACACAACACACTAAACACAAAAACATTTATCCTGGATACAACATTTCATTGGTGAAATCTGAAAACATTCACTCCTTCCTTCATGTAGCGTTTTATGTGCCCTTAGGGATTTTGCTTTTCTTTTAAATATAATGACAAAGCAATGTCACATATAAACATCATTGCTCCTTACAGAAGCAGGGTCAGATAGCTTAAGTAGACTAACTACCATTCATGGGTTACAACAAAAGATTCAAGTCCTTTTACAATATTTGCAGCATTATTGAATATTTCTGGAGCATCACATTAAGAGACTGGCAGGAAAATTAACATCCTTCATGCAGCGCACCTCAATGTTTGATAGCAAAATGTCACGGAAGAGTCATGCTCCACAGTATCTCAAAACTGAAATATCATTCTGGAGCGAGCTGGGGTGTCAGGCGAGTGGTTAATTAGGTGTCTACTCTCTCCATTGCCTTCTTTATGATGGGATGGGAAGAAAAGAATGTCAGTGAGTGACGTGCGGACGCTTTCAAAGGTACAATAAAGTGCCCTTTAAAATTTCAAACTCATCTGAAATGATAACTTCAGTCAAAGACAGGGTCTTCTTTTGGTGAACTAGTGTACAATTGTTTAATAAGGGACGCGAGGAAGACACGATAATGAAATTCCTCCGTGAAGTGCACGGGAGCGTTCTGCTGGAAGCGGACTAATCTCCAGGTAAGCAATGTGGCCTCTAATGTTGCTTCATCTCACTCCACGACCATCGTCTATCAACGGTGGAACTTTCCAGGGGGTGTTGGCAAGTGTTTTGAATCTTTGCCTATGTATGTTCACGTTTTCTTTCAACATAACTGTGGGAGCTTAAAGACGTGCTCAAATTCCATTCCCATGGAGAGCTACTACCAGGGGGTTTAGAAAACCTGATGAATGAAGCAACTGCTCCAAAATGTGTTGAATCTTATTTGACTGGCTTGCTGATGACAGTGAATGACACAACGTGTTTCTCAAAAGTAATCTGGGTGTAACAGACATATATTTTTAACAGAACAACTTGTAGTCCACATTTCTCTATTTTCCTCTGCGTCACTACATTCTCTCTTTCCTCCTTTCTTTTTTTGGAAATTGAAAGCATATTTTAACTACTAGCTTATGATTATTTAAATAATAGAAATATGGCTAAGGGAAAGAAATAGACCCAGAAACCTGGGTTCAATGTTCCTCCCTAATACTACATAGTTTTCCCTGGGCTTGCAGGGTTACTCTGATACTCTCTGTAGTTCAGGGTACACAGCCTTCTTAATCAAGACGAAATCCTGATATTATAATTTTATAATTTTTTTTTTACTATTTTACATCAACTAATGAAGCTAAATTTTTTTTAAAGTTAAAGACCAGGCATTAGACAAGAGCAATAAGTACCTTTAAGTCCATAAAACAACACACTTGAGAGATTTGTAGCACAGATTAAAGACAGGATTTATCTGTTGAAAGACAGCATGTTTTTTACAAACTGGTAAGAAAACCAGAGTATCACAGAAACAGTTTAGAAAACATGCAACTCAGCAAATCGCAGAGGAGCAAGTTCAGGTGACCAACAGATACACACAAGCTTGCTTAAATTCACTAACAGGAAATACAAATTAGTGAATTAAAAATGGCTTAGATTTTTGCTAAATAGAAAACACTGAAAAACTTTTAGGTGACACAGAAAATACAATTTTATGTTTTGTACTTGTAAAATTACAATGTGTGACATTTTGAAATATCTACCAAATTTTGTGAAAACAAAAAAAAACTTTAACTGTTATAATTAGCTGTTATATAAACACAGCAGTAGAGTCTGGGGGTGAAGCTCAGGGTCAGTGTATGTGCTTACATGTTTGTACCCAGGATGAAAAATACGTCCGTACATATGTAAGCTGGGTTTTCCTTGTTGGAGTCAAAGGGATTCGATTTAATTAACTTTATGTTTTTCCTCACATCAAATTCCACAAACAATCACCTTCCAAAAATAAGAAAAAGAAAAAAACAATACAAATACATGCAACAATGCTCTTGAAAACATCAGAGAGAGACCCGGTGGCACAGGTTGTTAATTCCAGCACTCTGGGAGGCTGAGGCAGGAGAATCGCAAGTTCAAGCTCAGCCTAAGCAATTTAGCAACTTCACAAAACCAAAATTATAAAAATAAAAAAATTTTTCTATAATCCACACTGAAGCAGAAGGATTGTCATGTATTTGAGGCCAGTCTGTGCAACATAATGTGCTTAGGGCCAGCTTGGACTATAACGTGAGACCCAGTCATCAGAGAAGAAAAAAACACACATGGTAAAATATGACACAGCAAAGACTGTGATTCCTGGAAAAAAAAAGTTGAGAAGCAGTGAGAAGCAGTGAGAAGAAAGGAAGGAAGGAAGGAAGGAAGGAAGGAAGGAAGGAAGGAAGGAAGGAAGGAAGGAAGGGAGGAAGGAAGGGAGGAAGGGAGGAAGGGAGGAAGGGAAAGAAAGAAATAAGAGAAGAGAAAAAAGAAAACAACTCAGTGATTTTGTTACCACAATTTGGGATCAGCCTGGACTATGTGGTGACTGTGAGGGCCTCTGGGTTCTTTATAATCCTTAAGACCTACAAGGAGATCCACAGGACGAGACTTGAGACAGAAAGCAACAGTTTTAACAAAGATTTTGTCTAGTAACAAGCAAAGAAGCTTCATTAAACAAGAAGAGCACCTAAGGATAGACAGACCTCAACGGTAGAGCCTAGCGAGGCAACTGCACGAGGGTCTGGGGTTAGCGTTTATTATTCCACAGAATTTGGGGATTATTCAAATAATTGTTTCCTAATCAAGTGTGTCTCCACTTTGACGTCAGGAAGGAGAGATTTTTGAACTCAGATAATCTTAACTGAAACCAGTATGGTAGCCAGAGCCTATGAGGGTGGGGTCGAAACGGCAATGCAATGCATGTAAATGAGGCCGACCTGGGATAGCCAGGTCAACATGTTAAAAAAGCGCATGACAGGGAAAATTTGCAGAACAGAGCACCTGAAAGGAGGAAGCTACTCAGAGACCACTAGGAGTGGCAGAAATTCATTTTTTCTATTATTTATCAGAAAAATCAGAAATTCAGTAGCCATCGGAAGGACAGGTGGCAGTGGTACCAGACCCACACAGATAGTATCTGTTCAGTGCAGTAGGTCTGGGCGTGTTCAATGGACATATTCAAAAATTCATGAGGCACATACTGAGAAGGTCCTTATTGATATAACAAAGCAAGACATCACAGAATCAAGCTATTTTTAAGTTTCAGAAGGGCCAGGGATATTCATAGGCACACAGAAATAGGCAACACTCATCAAAACTTATTCATATTGTTTGACAGGCAGTCAAAAATTATCAGGTACGGAAAGAAGCCAGAACAAAGGACTGATAAAAAGGAGAAAAAAAAAAACAGTTAAAGTTGAACAACAAACATCACAATGAGCAAACAAGGACACTAAAACAGAGATCCTACACCAGGCGTGGTGACACCCACCTGTTATCCTAGCAAGGAAGATAGCAAGAGGCAGGAGGATGCAGAGTTCCACTCCTACCTGAGCAACTGGACAACACTGTCTCAAAATCAAAACTACAAAGGGCTGGTGATGTAAACTAGAGACAAAATTTACATCTGAAAAGAAAACATACATCCTGGAATTGGTGGCAAATCAGACACCACCAGAACAGTTTAGAGAACTTGAATTCTAATTCTCCAAGCACAAGTAACATTAAAAACAAAGGCATATTAAAACTAACAACAAAGAGAAAATCTTAAAACAGACGGGGAAAATAAATATTACACCCAGGAATGAGGATGATGAAGAGACTTTCATCAGGAGCCATGTTGGTGAGCAGCCCATAGAATAAACTTTGAATTATCGAATAAGAAAACAGTCTATCAAGCCAGAATTTTCTGTCTGTCTAGTGAGAATATCTTGCAAAACTAAGAACCAAATTATAACTTCTTCTGTCACGCAAGAGCTGAAAAATTTGATCAGCACCAGATGCACATTGCAGGGGATGCGAATGCAAGAAAGTGAGATACAGTATGGAAAATAGAATTTACATAGAATTATGTCAGATTACAGGTGAATGGCATCTGCTGAAAATTTTTCATAGAGCTTAAATTATCTTTCTTCAGCTCCTAGGTATTTCTTTTCTAATAAGCTCCCTCAATTTCTTCAAGCATCCCTTATCATTCATATATTTCTTTCTGTCTCTAAAGAGTTGGGAAATGGACTCTGCTCTTAATACTCTGGTTTACTATTTGCATTGTTTTTTTTTCCTGACTCTATGAATTCAATTATTATTTTCCTGGAGTTGTTTTCCACTGACATGTGGCAAAAAAGCAAGAATTCTGAAAAACAATTTTCAAATCCTTTATTATGTGTAAGGACTCGGGGGAGAATGCTGTGATGGATAAAATATCTGTATGTCCCTTGATTGTAGAAAACACCTAGCCAAGATTCTCCAAGCACAACCAACATAAAAAAAAAAAAAAAACATAAGTAGGCACATTTGGGAGATAAAGAGATACTCTGTGACACTAGTCATTTCTTGCAAAATCAAATTCAGATGCAAGGAAGTCAGTGAACTTAGTAAGTAAGCCAGAGGAATGGCACAATGGTTAGGGCACTTGCCTAAAGAGCACTATGCCCTGAGTTTGGTCCCCTAGCACTACATAAGTGAAGTGTGGTGATGTATGTCACTAATCCCAGCACTTGGGAGGCTGAAGCAGGAGGACTGCTGTGAGTTCAAGGCCATCCTGGGCTATGTACTGGACTACAGAGCAAGACTCTGTCTCAAAACAAACAAACAAACAATAACAGCCATAAAAAGCAAAACCACATTCAAGGGAAGGTGATGATTTTTGTCAAAATTATAAATCAAGTTTTCTTTGCAACTCTTTCTTTAGAAACAGACAAAAGCATTCTACAAAAAATTGCATTTTTTCATAAATGAGCACTGTTGAGTTTGAATGGCCCTTATGATATATGCCAAGACTTACATTCAAAGGGAAAGCTACTAATCATAAATTCTAAGAATTAAGGCATCATCACTCAAAGATATGTTTTATAAATATTCAAATTTTCAGAAAATTGATCCAAATGGTTAAAAGTTCATGACCAAAAAAAATGCATGTGTATATACCAGTTATAATAGTAATGCACGAATTAAACTTAAAAACATGAACTTCAGGCTGTTACAGCATATTTAAAATATCAGTATCTGTACTTTTGAAGGCATACTATAGTGAAATAATAAAGATAAAATGCATTTAACTCAATGCTCTCATGATCAATTAATACTCATGGTAAGAGTTAGCCTAACACTTTCCAAAATATGGGCTCATCACAGAAAAACTAAAGCCATTAAAGTGTGTCATTCTGTCTTAAATTTAAGTAACCTGATGTCATCTTATTTTTATTTTCAGTTATGAACTGTCTAATTTTTATTTTAATCTTTACTACCATCTTCTCTTTTCTACACCCAAATTTGCACTATGCTCACCAAGAGTAAGACTGTAATTTTAAGAATTGCAGAGAGTAACTAGACTCCGTACTCCACTGTGTTGTGGCTCTGATACATGTCTTGGTATTTTTCCCTCTGAACGCATTCACTTTTTGTAAATAGTTATTGATTTTAAAACAAATAGAGACATAGTGCCACCAAGCCAGGAGAATATTTTAACAATATGGGATGAGATCACATCTTCCCATCCCCCAAGAAAGAATCCAATACAAGGAGAAAGTTGATAATAACAGCAGCAGTGAGGAATGGAGAAGGAGTAATTATCCAAGCAGGGAAAAGAGAACCAGCCACATGCTTTGCATAGAAATTGCAACCACAAGAATATGGTAATTGATTTCATATTTTGACCTCCCTTTCTATCTATCTATTCCAGTTCCATAACACAAAATAACAAAAATGACAATGGCAATTTTAAAAAGAACCTGGGTCTGTTATTGCATTTTTTTCCCATCTTCTGAAATGACTGTGTGAATTTTTAAGAAAGAAAACAGGATATATACTTGCAACCTCGAGAATTTGTTCTACAGAGTGAGCCCATTCTCCTAAAGTTTTAAGGCGTTGACCAAAGGTTTTAAAATCTCTTAAGTTTACACTTACTGGGCCCAGCCCTGGCCAGGCTGCACCCAGTTAGTGGTTAGTCAATGAATTGGCATTACTGGATCTTCAGTCAGGACACGTGGTGACGCAAGGGTTAAAATCCTGTAGGCAGAGAGCAGTCAGTTGTAAAATGCTGCATCAGCACTAAAAGCAAAATAAGGTTAAGTCCACAAACAGATGTCCCTCCCAGGTGGCAAGTAATGGCCATGTGTTTCTCTTTACAGGCAGATGCGTCCCCATGCTTCTCCTTCCCGGGCAACCGTATCTCTCAAGTGCCCTGGCACCCTCCCTTCAAGTCACACCGTGCCAGCAGAGGACTCCTCGCTAAGAAACAGCTAACTCGAAGAAGACTTTTGTACACAAAAGACAAAATTAGGCCAACCCCTATCAGGCAGGATGGTTCTCACTCTATCAGCCGTGAAGCTTGTTATTCTTTTCCCACATCTTTCCCTTTATAAAACCCAATCTCTCTCCCTGCCTGCACTCAATTTCTCCTTTGAAACTCATGCCTGCGGTCTCTATTGGCAGTGTGTGCATGTGTATGTGTGTGTGTGTGTTATATAAATAAACTTTTGATTTTTCATATATATTTTTGAGTACTAGTAAATTCTTTCAGCACCTTGTGCCACTGGTCTTAATATATGCCATGTCCAACGGCACTAAATATTCTTTTTAGAGTAAGTGAAGCCCCTAGCCCTTGGTTTCCTGTGATTCTACAAGTACCTTGGTTCAAATCAACGTACGCAGCCAAGTAAAGCCACCAGTTGTTCATCAGGTGGATCCTTCTCCCCCCTTCCCTAGTTCTTTTTATTCCTTCTCTCTGCCCATGCCTAAACTATGAGTCGTTTTCAAAGAACAAGGGTCAAAATCAATCTTTTCTATTGTTAAAACTTTCTCTCTATCTGGATGGCCTTGTGAATTAAGACCCACCTAAATATTCTGCAAGAGAACTTAAAATCTAACTGGGCACTGTGACATGCCACTTCAACTCTGGGGGTGAAGAAGGCAAACGCAGGACTAAAGTTTGTGTCCTACCTGGCAACTTAGGTCTCCCAAATTACAAATTAAGAATGTTGGGGTGTGGAAGTAACTTATCGGTAGGGAGACTTTGGGTTCGATACTCATTACAAAGAATCACAGTACTTAGAATCTGTCATATGAGCATATCGATGTGTTGAAATAGATTAAGGGGGTCATCTTCTAACACAACTGCACTGCTGGAATCCACATACTTATCACCTTCCCTGTCGCTGCCTGGAGACAACTTGGATTCAGTTGCACTTACTATTTCTACTCTTTTTCAATGCTGAACGTTAGCATATAGAATAGCCCATAATCTGTCAGGAGATTCATGACGAAGCATTTTTTTGGTGGGGGATATTAATCCATAGACTTTGTTTCTTAGCCTGGCCTGGTGGTGTGTACTTATCATCCCGGCAGGCAAGGAGGCTGAGGTAGCAGGATCACAAGTTCAAGCCCGTCCTGGACAACTTCGCTAGGTAGGGAGACTACCTCAAAGTAAAAACAAAAACTGGTCTGTACACATTTACATATAGCTCATTGTGAAGGCCCTAAATTCAATGCCCCGTACAGCAAAAAAATAAAAGTAAAAAAATAAAAAATAAAATAAAAGATATTATTTAGAGCACCTTTTTAAGGTTCATAGTAAACTTGAGCAGAAAGTACAGGGTTCTTTTGGAAATGCTCCCTAACCCCATGTCCACAACCCTCCCCACAGTACACATCCTGTTTCAAAGCAGTGCACTTGCTGCAATCAATGAGCTCCCATTCTTACCTCTGAGATTTGTTTTTCTACAGAGCATTTTTTTTCTAAAAGTGTCGTACAAGATACATTTTCAAAGCTTCAAAAACAAGAATAAATGTGCTTCCCTGAAGCAGAGGATTGAACTGTCACGATATATTATTAACTATTTGGTTCTTTGCGTGTGTTTCTACTGATAAAATATATGTCATCAAATTGTTTCCCCAGATCTCAGAAGTCTCTCAGTGTGTCTGGGGAACTCATCTTGCTTCTGTCACATCTCATTTCCCACACCCCCCTTTCTTTTCTTGCCCTGAGCTAATCCTTAGTGCATCCTTACATTGTTATAATCTTGATATTTTCCTCAGTTGCACTAACTAACATCCTGGAAGAAAAGCACATGAATAAAAAAAAAAGAATTATGTAAACTGGCAAAGTTTCATCTACTTAAATCCACTCAGTAGATCTTCTATTATCATTCTCATTTGGGGGATAAATAAAAATATCAGGTGATACATTTTGGTATCAAGCTTCTGGAAAAAAAAAGATCCCCACACTAATAGAAAATTTAAAATTTGAAATTGTCACTTATAGGTAGATCTACACGGATAAAAAGAATGTATTGCATAGCGATACACATGTGGGGGACAACACCTAAACGTGTTCCCTAAATCATGCACAGTATGTTTGCTGGAGCTTCATACAGCAAGTGCGTGTGGGCACAGTGTTTATATGTTGACCTGTATAATTAAGAAAGTGATTTGCTTAACAAGTAATTTGCAACCAAATGCCTAACCAGTCATCATAAGAACAAGCCATATGTTTTTAAATATGACCCACACGTTTGCATAGTGTTTATGTACAATAAATTAAGGCAAAATGAAAAATCTGCTGATAGGAAATAAGTAGCAATGAGGGCACAGCCATGTACTAAATCCGTCATTCTGGATCATTTAGGTAATGTTCCATTCATTTTAGATTCATGAGGAGAGGCCCTGCAGATCAGGCATGCATACCATAAATCTGGAGTTATACGTTATTATCTGGCATTTTTCTATTTGCCGTTGTGCATGTTTACTTTGTGCATAATTAACTGCGTAATAGCTGTCTGTGTTTTGCACAGAATTTACACTCAGTGTCTCATCAGAACAAATGACTCTAGAAAGTAGGCCACTTCCATTAAGATCCCTGGGATCAGCAATTTCTAATCCAGGTTTACAGGACAGGGTTTGATTGTGGCTGTTAGTGCATTAATATTTTCAGCAGCTAATATGTACGCTGGAGTTTAATTTATGAAACTCCTCAAATGAGTGTGGGAGTAGAGATGAGTGAAGGCAGAAAGAACAGCCGGGAAAGAAATTTCCATGAAAATAACCAGTGCAGAACCAAGCTGGACAGGCCATTGATCACCGTGAGGCAGGCCACAGAGGATCAAGCCCACAATCCAGCAGTTCTTGTTCGGTGTGTGGATTGTGACTGGCAAACCAAGGGCCCCGAGAAAGCAGCGTCTCTGAAAATGGGCTGTCAGGAAAAGCAATAGGTCGACACCAGACACAAATTTCGCTTATAACAATATAAATTTAGAAGGAAAGATGCTAATGTCGCCAGAAAAAAAAAAAACATAGAGTTAAATACAAGAGAATCTAAAAGAGATAAGAAATACTAGAGCATGGGCTGGAGTTTACAGGCTCTGACTGGTGATCGGTGTGATGGTTGATTTTTAAAATAAGAAGAAGTAAGGCAATATGTGTTCCATCTAAAATGGTGTAATTTTGTTCTTAATACTTGAATTAAGCATTTAGTTAAAGAATTTTTTTTCTTTCAAGAAATAATCACTGAAGAAAAAGTCAAAGGGGCTGGGGCATAGCTCAAGGATTAGAGCACAGGAGCCTGACAAGTAGAAGGACCTGGGTTTGAAACCCCAGCACCACATAAGCCGGGTGTGGTGGTGCACGCCTGTAATCCCAGCACTCAGGAGCCTGAGGCAGGAGGCTCCCCGAGGTAGATTTAGGCCAGCCTGGGCTACACAGTAAGTTCAGGACTAGCCTTGTCACACACACACATAAACACACACACACACACCAAAAAAAATAAAATAACAAGCAGAGACATATAATAGTGTAAATGGTTAATGAAGAAAAATAATAAGCTTGTATTGATAAAGCTAACATTATACAAAAAAGCTAACATTATAGGGCTGGAGGAATGGCTCAGTCATTAAACTGCTTACCTAGCAAGCACTAATTCAAGTGCTAAGTACCTGAGTTCAATTCCCCAGCACCACATAAACCAGGCATGGTGGTGCACGCCTATAATCCCAGCACTCAGAAGGCTGAGGCAGGAGGATTGCCATGAGTTCTAGGTTACCCTGGGCTACATAGTGATTTCAGGACTAGCCTGGACTACAGAATGAGACTCTGTCTCAAAATAAAACTAACATTATATACTTAATTACAAAGAATACAATGTATTTTAATTAGAATTTGAAGCAAAGTAGCATTAAAGACTAATTTTTTTTCTCAGAAGCCAGAGCGGTGTGAAATGAAAAGTGTGCAAATAATATTAAACATCATATATATAAAATGCAAAACCTGCAGGAAAAAAATCACCAGCCAAAGTGTAGTTTCACAGAATGCATATCTATTTCAAATATTTTCTTAGCCTTGCAGATATTCATCATACGTGCTCATAGGTATTTTCTTAAGCACTAGTTGTCTTAGTAATTTTCTCATTGCTGTTACAGAATACCCAGTACCCACAACTTCAGGAAAGCCTTATTTCAGCTCACAGTTTCAAAACGTTATCGTCCACATGTGAGAAGCCAGCAATGAGTAATGGTGAACACACGTGTTGGGGGCACAGGAGGAGAGCTCACTGCGTGTTAGAACAGAGACAAGTCAAGGCAGAAGTACAGAACCAGCACAGTGCTCTCAGGTCATGCCCCAAGCGCCCGCCCCTTCCAGCCAGACCCCACCTCCCAAGAGTACTCGGTATCCCTAGGTATATGAGGCTCTTGCAGAACACTCTCGATACCAACCACAACACTAGTCAATGATTCTAAAGATGCAAGTCTATGTATCAGTCACTTCCTGAAATGACTCACTGTAAGCTTCATATATATATATATATATATATATATATATATATATATATATATATATATATATATATATATATATATGTGTGTGTGTGTGTGTGTGTGTGTGTGTGTGTGTGTGTGTCTATTTATTTTCAAAACAGGGTACAACATTTGGGCTTATCATAGGTATTTCAAAGAAGCAGCCCAAATGATTTTAAAAAGCTTAAGAAATTCTAGACAAGGTGGAGGGTAAATTCAAACAGAATTTCTAACATCTCTAATAACTCTCTCTCACTAGTTCACTTGGGACATGGAGTGACAGTGAATATTTTAAGAAGCAAATTACAGGTTCTACTAGACACAGTGTTAATTTGAATTCTATTCCAGAGTACATAACAGAGAGCACGGCTTTCTGAGGAAAAATACCCCAACAAGGGACTTTTACCATAAATGAAGACTGAAAATAACCGTACCCTGTATATTGGGCTGTGATTCATATCAATCACTTTCCATTCGCTTATAAAAGAAAAAAATACCAATCATTACTACATTTCTTCATGAACAGAAAAAATGTTTAATTATTCACTGGCCAGAACTAACAAGGCTAAGGTAATTAAAATATGCAAAATGTCCACCTGGTAGAGGGGGAAATTAATATAAAATAAGCAGAAAGGGGAAAAGGAACAAAAAAGGAAAGACAGAAAACATTAGAAAAATAGTAATTTTGGAAAATTTGGTGACATGAGGAGATTTTATGAAAATTGAAAATTATTCTTGTCAGATACAGACAAAACTAGAGCCAGGAAATTGTAGAAAACGGAAATCGGCCTGCCTGCTGTAGAGGGCTCTAAAAGCACTAGAAATCTGTGCTCATTCTAGAATACCCAGTTTGCCCACCTTGCATGTGTGGCTAGATTTCTATAACAGGGTGTATCTTTAATATTCTTTAAAACTGCAACAATCCACTCAAGATTCCTTCCAGCAATTGGTACCTCTCATGCCAATAAGATGCCTCGGGTCTTCAAACACAATGAATTTTGTATCCCAGCAGTTGGCAAGAATTGTTCCCTTTTTGCTAATAAAAGATCCCTGTCCTTCCCTTTCCAGCACATCTGTGGCTTGCCAGAGCATGTGTCCCAAACCCTTTTTGTTTGTTCCAAATAATATTGCATTTGCTATTGAATAAATTTTTATATTTAGAGGTATTTTATCTGTTGTGTCTTTCTAGCTGTGACAAATCAAAGCCGGATATGTTGAAAATTTCCATTTAGTGTATTGAGCCAATGCTTCTCTTAGAGAAAGACAATCTGATAGGAAAAGTAAAAATAATAATACGTCTGGAAGATACATTGGTAAATATCTTCATAATTTCTGAGCACGAAAATAATTATTAAAGGAGATATAAAAGTGCTACATTTAAAAGTATAAAATGATAATACAAGACTCCATTAAAATTAACATCGTGGGTTAATCAAAGTCTCTGTGAAGTAAGCAAAACTTAAATAACAGAGATAAAATATTTGGGATGCAAAGGAATTACAACATGCTCATATCCAAAATACTGAGAAAATGCTTCAAACTAGGAAATAAGTAATAATTGTAATAATTTATTTTATTTTTCATTAACACAAAGATGAAAAATCAGGTAAGGCTAAATTACAGTGAGTACTGATCTACGCCTTAGTGATTATTTTTTTAAAGAAAAACATGATATTGCTTGCCATATAGAAATAAAAGTGATTTCATTCTGAAAGTAATGAAGAAGTGGCCTCATAGGGTACGTGAAGAACCGGTGATGTTCTATTTTGATCCAGTTTAATGTTCTGTAGGTGCTTGATTTGAAACAAATCATTCGGATTTTGTGTGAAGTTTTAGCTTTTTCCCCTTAGGGAGTGTGTTTCTAAATTAACTTTACAGAATCAGCATACAAAGGCAATACTGGTATCAAAAGATTAAGACGCAGTACAAACATCTAAGGACCTGGAACTATGTATTTAGATTAAGAGGTAGTTTATTTTAAAAAGAGTCAATAGAGTTTCTATTTTCTATGCTTCCTCCTAAAAGAAGATAACCAAACAGAATTTCCATAAAAACTGGAAAATGATCTTTCATTAATAAAAAACTGCACATAATCAAAACTTTGATTTTTGAGAACACACATAATATCAAAAACCTTAGGGATTTATTAAGATTTCAAATGTGATAATAGCATAGATACAAAAAGCAAGAATCTGTGTGCACAAGACAATTAGGAGAGAAATATGAAATTCTACAAAATTTGATAAACCAGAGATACACAAAATATTACTTATCTTACAGTGTTGCAGGCAGCATGTGTTTTGTATTACCTTTAATTAAATTTCTAATATACCTGGTTTAATGAACTGACAGAGATTGATTAAAATCTGCTGGAGTTATGTTTTATTTAATGGTTTTTTGTACATCTTGCAGCTTCAACTAGATATTTTGATGTCATGCTATTTAATACTGAATACTCTATTTTTGGCCTGGCTCCAATTTTTGGTTTTGCTTGTTTTAATGTGCTCCTGTTTTTCCTATATAACTCATTGCATTCAACTTTGTTATTGTGTCAGTGGTCCTCAAGGACAAGTTCAAGTTTGCAAGGAGGACCCACACAATTCTCTGCAGGTGGTTGTTGTGGTTTGGATCTGGAACGTCCCCAAAGCCTCCTGGATACGGTTGTTGCGGGTTATCTGCGGGTTCTTCTTGAGTTGCTAAATTGCCTAGAGTTAAATTTGTGAACCTGCTGCCTCAGCCCCTCAGAGTGATAGGATTACAGGTCTGTGCCACTGGGTCCTGGCTCTGATCCTTCCTCTTGCAATGCCTTGAGCAACTGTTTCCTGATCGACCCCTCTGCCGTGGTGATTGCCAACTGCCCCTGAATCGACTGAGACCTCCTGAAACTGTGAGCCAACGTACACCTTTCCTCCCTCGGCTTGTGAGTGTCAGGTATTGCACCCCAGCAAAGTGAAAGTAGCTAGGACAGACATTTTCACAGGCACGCTCTTTTCCAGTAAAGAGCAGAATAGAGAAAAGTTTAGAGAAAGCAACGAACAGGCTTCCAGAATACCCTTCCCGCACAGGCACATCAGCCACACTTTTTTTGTGACAACAGAAGTGAGCTGTCACCCGTGAAGATCATTATAGACATACAGCACAGGGCTGTTATCAAAGGTTGGTCACAAGAGCATCCTGTGCTTGCAAACAGCAAAACCCAGGATCCCAATAAGAAGGCACTGATGCAGCCAAGATCATCCTGTTCATGGACTTCAGTCCTATGAGACCTTTGTCAGGGAATGACAGGAGCTCTCTGGAAATTTGCATTCCATAAGCCACCTAATGGCCAAATCTGTAAACAGGACATCAGTTAGCGCATGGGCCTGCAGTGTTATCTCTTTTCTTTACAATTGTTGATGAAGATTTATTGTCTTTTTTTGCTGGTACATTTTTGCCAGTCAATTTTTTCCTCAAATATTTAGGTTATTTTGTAGGGTTTTAATTTCTACTCTTTCCCCTCTTCCTAATCTTCCCTTTCCTTCTCCCTTTGTCTCTCCTTTTCTTTCTTTTTTCTTTACATGCTGCTGCATTAAGAACTGCAGATGTTTTCCAATGAATTTTTCACTGAATAGATTTATTTTTTACTTCAAGACAAGATCTAAGTTGTTACACTGTCCAGAGTAGGCAGCAACTTGCAATGTTTTCTGCCTTATTCTTCTAGAGTGATTCTATTACAGGGATTCACTACCCCGTCAGGCTCTCTTTTCTTCTTTTAAATGATAAAATTTTCTTCTTTTATTTGATAAAATTTTTCTCTTTTACATATCAGGAGATGTAAAGAATTTAATTACACAATGTCCTACTTACTTTCTCACTGTTGAGACAGAATACTCAACATCCACAATATAAGGGAAGAAAGATTTATTTTAGCTCACAGTTTCAGAAGGTCCATGTATGGGCAGCTGACAATGGTAGAAACACGTGGTGGAATCATAGTCTAAGTAGACTTCACAGCAGCATGGCAGACAGAAAATCGTATGAGGGAGGAAGGGTAGAGCTGCCCTTCCAAGTCCTGTTCTAGCAATCCGCCCTTCTGGGTCAAGCCCCAGTGTTCTGCACCCTCTGAGCAGACCCTCTCTTTTAACAGCACATGGCTCCATGAATATTTCACAACATCCAAACAAATGAAGCTTTGGGGGGACGTTTTAAATCCCAAACCACAACATTCCACCACTGGCCTCCAAAAGACTCACGGCCATCAACCTGTGCAAAGTGTGTTCAGTCCCCAAGAGCTGCCAAAGTCCTAACAATTCTAACACTGTTGAAAGGCCCAAATCCGAAGTCTCCTATGAGATTCACAGCGAAGTCTTATTCGCAAGCTCCTATGAAAACCAAAGAAAGTCAAACACTTCCACCATACAATGGTGTCGAGTTAACATTTTCATTCCAGAAATATTCCAAAGAGGAATGGGTAGATAGAAAGCAATCAGATCAAAGCAAGCTTTAAACCCAGCAGGGCAAAGGTTAAATCCGATAATTCTGCGTCTAGCAGCTGGGGTAAATGGTATCCAGTGGCAAGCTCCAGAGGGCCTGAGTGGACAAATACACCACTGACTCTGGTTGCAAACTCCATCTTTTAACCTTTGGGCTGACTCTGCTCACAGCCTGTCGTGCTCTGTTTCCTGTTTGGAATGCTTCTATAGTTTCTGATTTAATTCATATTTTCAAGGCGATCCTAAATGTCATTGTATATAAACTTTTCAAAAACTTTTAATGGTCTCCATTCTATGAATGGCATATAGATATTAAGAGCTATGTGTCCTTGTAGTTCTAGTTTTATTTTAGTTTTTTGAAGAAAGGAAAATTCTAAACAACTATAATATCCTTAGAATACACAGAAAAGTAGGAGCCTATTAAACAGAAGAAAATGGAGAAGTATTGGTGTCAGTTCTGCTACTTGTGTAATGAGTTCTGAAGCTACATTGGTCTAGATTTAAGTAGATTCTCTCCTTATAATTTTAAAAGTTAGTACTTCATTTTGAGAAGGAACAGTACAAGACCTCTTTTGATTATTGAGACAAGGTGGTGAAATTATCACACTAAAGTCAAAGAAAATGAGAAAAGGTTTGTTATTTCTTCAAGAAAACTACTCTGACTTGCCTCTCAGCCTCCAGCACAGTCTGGAAAAAGGGTAAAAGAAACAGATTTAACCCAAAGCAGTAAGTGATTGCAAGTTCAAAAAAGATTGTTGAGATAATTCTCTAATGTTGAAATCATCCCCCTTCTCTCCCTTTCTTTCCCAAGACGGTGTATGGGTGAGGAGGGTGCCAAGTCTGAAATGGTCCCCAGAACCTTTGGGTCTCCACTATCACACACCCTTTGCTCTCTGGGCCCTGCTAACTCTGTTGACCTTTGCCCCTGAGCTGTATACCTTGTGAGCATCTGGGGGCTTCCAACTGGTGGGCATCCCCGGAGATATTTCCAGATAGGCAGCCTCAATTCAACCCCTGCTATCACAGAGGTTTTTATGAATCTGTGTGGCCTCAGAAAAGGCACCATCTTCTTCCCCACTACCATAACCCAAGCACAAAGGCCTCTGGATTAAAACTCAGTGACATTCGAGTCTTTTCTGTGGCTCTTCTTCTAAGTCTCAGCATAACACTGGGTTCTAAAAAGTTTAGAACTAAGGGAAACTAAGCTCAAAAAAGTCACTGTGTGTGAGTTATGGAGTGAATTTGGAAGAGCTAAGAAAGGTGGCTGTGGAGTCCAAGAGGAGCTCCTCCGAAGAGCACTGATTAACAATCATAACCGTTAAATCGGTGCATATCAGCGGGGTGTGAGTTACTTCATGGGGTGAATTCTAGGAGGGAGTAGGAAAATAAGCTAATGGGAAATGTAGGGAGGGAGAGGGTCAAAAAGGGAGAGGGGAAGGTTTTGTAATTTTCCACAATACACACATGCACAAAATACGCATGATCAATATAAACTTTACGTATTACACTTATACATATCAATAAAATGTGTGTGGGGGGGGAGACCCTTGAGCCAAAGACCCAGTTTAACTAATAGGTTTTAAGGTAATTTGTCTTCCCTAGGCTTCCATAGAAAACAAACCCATTACTCTCTCTAAGACTTGTAAATTTCACTTCACAATTTTCCTTCCCTGTTCCCTTCTCATTGAAATTTCTCTGAGGAAAAATAAAATGCTAACTTGGTTTTCTGGTCTTGTAGAATCCACCCAGGAGGGAAAGACTTACAGGGACATGGAGTACTGAAGAGTATAATATCAGAAAACTAGACTACAAGTTAAGCAGTATATCCATTAACTGTATTTATAACCTACATTAATATGTAAAAGTTCTCCTATGAAGTTAGGTAGCTCTTCTAAATATGATGACAGACTTACTTACATAGTCTAAAATTCCTACTTTACTTTGAAATTACTCCTTAGAATTTAATTATGTACACTAACAAAAAAAGGAAAAAATTATTATGCATGATGAAGAAAACTGAAGCTTTCAATATATAGAAGTTAATAATAATGGATGAGTCTCAGGAGAAAAAAATGGACATAAAGTACTCTTAAGAATTAAATCTATCACTATTCATGTGATAATTAATAGAAATATTTTACTAGCATATGAATAAATTTGTAGAATTAATTACTTAAGTATTTATTTATTTACTTTGCAAAACCTAAAGACTCACACTGAATTATATTCCCAGCCACTAATTCTTTTTTCTATTTTGTGACAACATCTTGATGACTTGCCCAGGGTGGCCTTAGGCCCGGGCCACACCGCCCAACTAGCATGTGTAAGAGGGACTCCTAAACCCCAAGCTTGGAGTTTGAAAAGTTCAAATATGCTATCCTGGCATATTGACCATTTGTAGATGCTTGAACTGCAGCAGATTTGTACTTTGACCTTAGTGCTGAAGAGGAAATGTTCACATAAATGTCATCCTCTTCATACTAGAAACACACACGATGCTCTCAAGGACAAGATGTTAAAACTAAGACAACCTTCTACAGACTTCATACAGAAACCCACTAGTCCAGCTTCCTCACCGCACTTGCTCGCTTTCTCACCAGTTCCTACTTCTTCCTGTACTTCTTGCCCATACAGAACTGACTCTGCCTCTTTGGGTCTTCCTTTCCTTAAGAGAGTTCCAAAATTTGTATTATGCTTTTCCGTTGTTAATCTGTCTGACATCAGCCTATTTCTCAGGCCCAGCTGGGACTCTGAGAGGACGGAGGTGGAGATTCTCTCCCTCTACCCCCCTGTCTTACTAGAAATAAGTGAACCAGGACAAAGCCCAGCTGAAACAAGGGAACAAGGGATGAGTTTAACAGAAATGTTCCTATTGTCACCTGCCTCTTCCCATGACACGCTGAAAAAGCCAGGCGTCTGACAACATAACTCTCAAATCCTGCTGCCGCAGAGGAAACAAGAACAACGAATGAAACGTGACGCACATGGTAATGTGTCAGCAGGCTTGCCCAGACTCCCAAGGGTATAGCTGAGAAACAGGTAGCAGGTTGCCCGACTTCATCATAAGGCAAGTGAACCCAAAAGGAGAAATTGAGGAATGTTAATTGCATCAATTTGCAATATCCACCACAAAAGATAATTCACAGATGGTTCAAATGGCCAGACCAATTAAATTTGGCCAGTAACCAAAATGTCTATGATAAAAAACAAAATACCATTTTTCTTTATGAAATTTTCAAAAGAATTCTTAATACGTAGTTTACCAAAATAGAGAAGGTAATTCTACATATTATTTATAAAAACTTAAGTGGGTAAGATATTTTTGAAAAGATATTTATTTTCTGGGTCAAAATGCTGCCAAAATACCTTTTCCTTCACTCAAATAATTTCACTTTAAAGAATTTAAGGAAAAGATTAAAATATAAATGAAGGTGTTCAGAACACCACACCTCAAAAAAATGCCACGTTGTCATAAAAGATTATTTTGAGCTAAAGGCACTTGGAAAAACACAGCAGGTGCAAGAAGGCCACTCTGACCTTCATGCACTTCTTGCACAGCAGATGAAAATCCCACAGGAAGGATTCTCTCCTTATAACAACAGATACAGCATCTTTATCATCAAAGATGGGAAGCCAAGGCCTGGGGAAATCAACACAAGCTCCACTCGCGTTCCTCTCTCTGCTCTACCTGATCAACTACTCTAGCCGCAACCCCGTTTATCTTAGAATATTGGCTTTTTACTACTCTCTAACCCGTTTCGTAAAAGAACATTTAAGAATTCTTCTCTGGCTCTTAGTTTCCTTACAAAAGCTCACTTGCCACATGAAACTTGTAGTTCATGATTGTGTGTGTTAATATAACATACATTACCTTAATTACAGGCTCATTCCACGTTAAACCATAGTTTAATTTTATCAATCGAATCTAGCCAAAAAAATGCCAACAAACGAAACAATGGAAGAAAAAAAATATCCTTTTCCTACATAAAATTGTGCCTACAAGGGTTTTCGGAGGAGGAGAATCTTTGTCTCTAATCCTATAACAGTACAGTTTTGAAAATACTCAACATATAAGTTTAATAAATTGCTTAAATCAATTGTTTTTCTATACAATGCAGGGGTTCCTAACCGAAAACTGAGGACCTACCCAGGTCTGTAACCCTGTAAGGACCAGGCTGAGAGCTTCCGCAGGAGGCTCCACCTCCTGTCAGTGCACTCCTATCAGGTTCTGATATTGTTCCTGATTGACAGGAGACGGGGCTTCACTACTGCCGCCATTTCTACGCCATCCTCTGCAAACCCACTGAGTAACAAGCAACTCGACCTCATCCTTAGAATGGTCTTCAACTAAACCACTTTCTGGTGTCCAAAAGATTGGAGACCGCTGATTATAACAGAGGGAGTTTCAGGTTCAGAAATACATGAGGCACGCCTTGGTTGTGGCCACATCAGTGCCTATGCTCTGATCGGAACAGATTGTTCAGAGAGGTTAGTTTGCTGGCCACTGACTAAATTAAAGGCCATTGATTTTAGTAAAAATAAAATATAGTTTGGGGGAATAGCACAGAACTTAGAATGCTTGCCTAGCAAGCACAAGGCCTTGAGTTCAATTTCCCAGCACCACGTTAACCAGGAGTGGTAGCACATGACTGTAATTCCAGTACTTGGGAAGCTGAGGCAGGAGGATGGCTGTGAGTTTGAGGCCAGCTTGGGCCACAAAGTGAGTTCAAAATCAGTCTGGATGAGAGAGAGAGAGAGAGACAGAGAGAGAGAGACAGAGAGAGAGAGACAGACAGAGAGAGAGAGAGAGAGAGAGAGAGAGAGAGAGAGAGAGAGAGAGAGCGCTTGTCCAGGAGAGGAAAAGAAGAAGAGAAAGGAGGAGGAGATGGTGGAGGAGGCTGCATTCAAAGCTAGCTCCGACAAGTTATGGGGCCCCATTTTTCTGCACCTGTACAGTTGTTAGGATCTTCTATCGCAAGGAATAGTGAGGGAAAGAACACCATGAGATCATGGACACATCCAGCCTCGGTTCATCACTCCCTGGGTTCTGGCTGCTCCCTCTCTTGCCTGGAAATGAAACTAGACTTCAACCTTTGGTTGCAGTGTCTGAACATTCTGTCTACTCCTGTGAGCTAGAAGTTGGTGCCCTCCGCCAGAGGGAGTGTGCAGAAGCCATGGGGGCTTGTCCAACTGGCAGTGTGGACTCTGATTTTTTTGCCCTTTTTCCTGAGTGAAGAGAAACTGGCTTCAGGCATATCTCAAATATGCCACATAGTTAGTGTACATTATTTAACTACTAAAACTTTTTTCAAAATGTTACTTTATAACATTAAAAAACAGAAAGAACCAAGAAAATGGCCAGCTGAGGAGGGACATACCCATGGAATCTTAACTTTACAGGTTCTGTTTTTATGTGCAAGTTACAATCTATGTTTGTCAACCTAGAGAGACATTCAAGGTAACTCATTCCCTTAAAATGTAACTTTCAGTTTGCGTAAAGGATATGTAGAATAGTACCAATAGTTGTGCATTCATGCAAATGAAAAACACATGCTGTCTGTAATTTGAGCTACAACAAGGGCAAGTAAGGATTATTTGATATTTGATGACCCCAAGACATTTACTCCTATTTATTTGTATTTAGTCTCACATTTGCAATGAACATGAATTAAATTTTGTGGAGAAAAAAAAAAAAGGAGAAAAGTTACCTAGGAAACTGTCTATTTTATATGTCTCCTTATGAAATTCTCATCTCTCTCCTACTACTCTCTACTTCCTCCCATTAGATTTAATCCTAAAATCAAACAAAAATTTCCAGATAAAATACAAATTGCCAGATTCAATTTAAAATTCAGACAAAAAAATGATTAAAATTTATTTTAAGTATAAGACATTCTGTGTTAGTTTTCTAACTACGTCAACCCCATTTGTAGCATCCGACATTTTGTAGGCTCTGCGTGGTATTCAACAAGGGGCATTTGCCAAAATTATAGCAAAACTAAAAACAAATATGTGTGCAGAGCCAGGGGCCATAAGGAACTTTACATAAGCTTCCCTAGTTTCCTTAGTCCCGTGGTGAGATAATTAATTCTATAAAAGAGAAAACTGTGGTAAGAGAGAGTAAGTGGTTTGGAATTGAGGAAGCAGCGGAGTTCAGAGGTCAACCTCAATTTTTAATCTCAGCTCTCATTCTGCGATGTTAAATGAAACCGCTCCGCGCTACTACCATCATTTTGGCCATTTTCTCACAGCAGTTTTATGCATTGTAAAATATTTAAAATAGAAAAATTCCAGGACTGTTGCTTTATGGTGTCGTCTCTGTGGCAATCATTCAATTATGTCCATGATTGCTGCTTGGACAGCGTGCAAGCTGGCTGTGAAATTCTCTTTCGACAAGGAGGCAATTGTGAGCCATACGCATTTCATTTGGCGTCATTTGCCTCTGCAGTTTCTTCTGCTGAAATGACCCTGATCCTGACAACCTTTGCCTGAATTTCTCTTTAATATGTATTGCAGCCATCTCTTTCTCCCGGACATCTTACTGGGTGCCATAATTTGTATTAATTACTCCTTGCATATGTTTCTAGATTCTCTTCTACCCTCACAGTTCTATACATCCTGCTTTTAGTGTGGTCACTTTGCTCAGCTTCACTCCCCTGGACTGTCAGGTCCACGAAGGGGAAGGGCCTGGTTGTCTTCTAATTATTATACCCTTAACAATTTGCATTCATCAATCAATAAGTTAACGGATCCATTGGTCCTCCATTCCATGCATGCATCAGTCTTTCAACAGAGAAAGGACTTGTAAAGGTCACAGATATCAGGCACTGCAATTATATGGTTTAATTAAGGATAGTATTGTAGAGTATGCTGTATGACAACTTTTAGGACATTTCTGGCCATACTCCAAATCGAAGTGGTGTTATGTGATTTCTGATATTGAGGGGCATTCTAAGGCCATATCTAGGTTTACCAACAAGAAAACAAAATCACCACATAGTATTTTAGCCAGCAAAAGGTTGTATTGGCATAAGGTTATGATCTAGCGAAATACATGCCCTGCAGAATACCTGATGAGTTCCTGTCATCTGGGATATTGATAAATAACTTTCTGACTCATCACCAATTTTTGGACCTAGACAAGTCCTGCCCAGCATGGCCCTCCTGTGACAGCAAATATTTCTTGGAACATCTCAGCCTGGCCAAGTTCATCCTTACTGACATTTCTTCCTCCTTGCTCTCCTTTCACAGGGATGAGCTCTACACCTCAGTATGAAGCCTTTCTCTATTCCTTCCTCATTCGTCCTTCATTTATGCCAGTTAAATCTCTTGCATCTTCTATTCCATTTTCTTGGCCAGGCCCGAACAGATGAATTCACCATGTCCCAAGGAACTGTGGGTACCTTTCTCTTTCGTGTCCCTTTCTCTCTCTTTAGAACCCAACAAATATCATTAGACACTGAAGGAACAGTCAGGAGTGCTCAAGAAGACTTCATCATTATTATAAAAATAATATAAAGCCCACATAAGTTATTTTGGGGCTTAAAGAAGGATTTCTGTTTCAGTGCATCACTACCATGCCTTGACTGACAACATTCACTGGAAACATTGGAAATCTAAAAGTAAGTCTGGAAGGTTCAAAATTTCGGTTTATCTAATTGTGCATATTTCTTAATGTCTGTGGTGTTAGACTGAACAGTTTTAGTCAGTTAAATAAATCAGCTAATCTATATGAGATGTGGTCAAAGGATTTAAAATCGTACGAAACAGTTTGCTTCTAATATGCCCATGCAGAAGTGGACAAAGGAAATTCTGTTGAACAAAATGCAGTAGCAGGAGTTTTAATCGCTTTGTTGGCAGCATTTATACACACAAGGAAAAGGGATGATGTGGCCAAAGATCCTAGCTTGCCACAAGCATGGATTTAAAACAGCAGTGCTCAGTTTTTGCAATTATCTCTTCTCCACAGTCAGGAAAAGCTAGCATGCAAAGACGTAAACAGCAAAACAATTAGAAAAGTAATAGGCCTCAAAAGATTAGAAAAATTGAAAAAAGATGATTTTTAATAATAGTATGCCATGAATGAAATGCAGATTACTTTAATTCTCAGGTATTTTTATATGTAGTTGACCTGTATGTAAACCAGAAAATTGTAGGCATCCCATGCCTACCATGAGATAAACAACATCTGAGTGCCTTGTATACACTTTTTCATGTGACTGCTATGGGATCTTTATGGCAGAAATACCATTTATTTTCAAAATTGCAAATGAGGAAACTGATCAGGAGATAAGCATTTTCCCAAACACATAATATTATTTGGTAGACCAAGGATTTAAGTCCACTTTGAATGCATCCATAACCCACGTCATTAGCAATGACATGAAAGGATTTCTTTTTTTGAGACCGTTTCACTCTGTAGCCCAGGTTGGTCCTGAACTCACTTTGTAGCCTAGGCTAACCTTGGCCTCAGGCAAATCTCCTATCTCAGACTCACAAGTGCTGAGATTACAGGTGTATGCCACCACACCCAGCTTTTGTGGTGCAGGGGAATCAAACCCAGGTCATTGCGCTTGCTAGGCAAGTGCTTTAACTGCTGTCCCACTCCTCCAGCCTGAAAGGACTTTCAAAGAAATATTTTGACTACCACTTTGGTAGAATAAAATATATATACACATATTAAAAATGAATAAATAAATAAAGCCTTCTCATCTGCAAGGTTTGTTTTTGGAAATCTGCCTAGATGTATACATATGTTTCTGTGTATATGCATCAAAATAATTATGGCACAAAAATAATGTTATCAAGTGAGTTGAAACAATAATAGATATGCATTTTTGTCTTCAAATGCTTCAATTAAGGAGATAAAACTGGTGCCATATTTTTGTGATTGATCTATTTTATCTTTAGCATTGTAAATGATTAAAATCAAGCAGAAAGAAATCAAGAAACCATTGTTGGGAAAACAATATTCATTTTTATAAACACATACAAATGGACTTGAAATTCCCAAAAGTTTGCATAGAATTAGAACCCTCCAAGGCCTAATTCTACAACTTACTTTAATCATCTACAGTGCATTTCATGATCTTTGAGCACAAGGGTTGTATCTGCCTCCCTAAACAATTAATATTTATTTATTGATATAAAAATTCAAATTAAACTTTTTCAGGAGTTGAAGAAATATTAGCAATATAATTTTTAAACAAAAATGACCCTCAATAATTCTAGAATACCTAGAAGGAGTTAAATAAATGGCTCTTTGTCTGTTTATATAAGTAGCTAAATATTGTATTTGCTTTATATTCAATAATTTCAAAGCTTCACACTTAGACTCTTTCATCTTAATACTAAGATAACTCTTCATTGATTTGCCTTATTTTTGCTTTGCGCTCCTCTTGAAGTAGTTTGGGAGTCTAATTATATATTCGTTTTGACATTCTGGTCCCAGAAGAAATAACACTAACTTCATACTTATCCATCTGGTTATCAGTTAAAGCTGGGGAATTGTTGCTGGCAATTTCCAGGGACATGCGGGCACCCTTCCAGTTAGGCTATTAAAACCCCTTACACTCTAACAACATGCTAATTAATATCCTCCCATGTTTGTGGAGTCACAGCAAAAACACAGCTACGTAGGGAACATTTACCGCCTTCAATACTGAACTGCAGAAGTCTTAGACTGAACAGGGAGGATGGCAGTTCTTAACATCACCACGTTTTCTGAGGAACCAAAATCTTTTATCTTCAATTTTATGAAAATGTTTCACACATCATCTTAAATTTAATATCCATCATTCTAAAAAAAATTGCACTGTGAAGGAGAAATATCTTTTCATCCACATCCAGAGAAGGGTGTTTCCTAGCAACCCCATACAATCGGAACCAATCCTGGGCTGAGTTAGGATTCAAAATGCTGCAAGACAAATCATTTGCATGAGAAAGAAACCAGTGTCTGTTCTGATTAGGAACAACAGCTTTTCCCTAATGTTGGTCAGCAGTAGGCCAAGATCACGCAGCTGTTTAGAGATGTCTTTGTTGTCACGAAATTTTGCCAGAGGAAGGCAAACACCCTATTCCCAGAGGAGAGCAAGCAGGCCACTGAAACTTCAGAAATTCATCCAGATGAACACGAAGATTTCACTCCACCCTGCTTTAAAATGTGCTGCTTTCTTTAATTTCAACTGCTTACTTGTATGTCCTTTTATCTTTTAAGTATTCATTGCTGTATGTCATAATGACTAAATATTAGGTAATGATCTAACACAGAATAGCTTTCACTGTATCTGGATAATTTACACAAGTGCTCAGACACATTTTTTTTCTTTATGAGGTGACTAATACTGGGACTGCACATAGATTTCAAAACTCTGTTTCGAATTAATTGTGTCACAGTCAACATTTCCATGTACTGAGAATAAAATGGGAATTCTGATTGATTCCTTTATAATTTAGGGAAGAGCTATAATCTTTCAAAATGAAAAATAACAATTCCAGCTGATGAATTTACCACTTACTTAATATTTCTCCCTATAGTGGAAAAGCAATGCTGTTGATTTTTTTCTTAAGTATTGTCATGTTAGATCCACACAAGTAAGATGAAAAACATACAAGTCATGTAATGGATACTTTGGAGCTGTATAGAAACATGAATGCATCAGAATCAAATAAGCTAATACTGAATCCTCAAAGGTCATGCCTTCGGAGGCACATTTGAGAAATTCTGCACCCAAACTTAGAGACCGTATCAGTTTGTAGATCTAAGTTAATAGTATTTACTGTCACACAGTTTTAGAAAATAAAATCTCAGAAGAATATAAACAACATAGACAATAAACACTAAAAAAAAAAAGACTATCCCAAAAATACTTCTTAGAATTTATTAGGTAATAAATTACCCAGTAATCAGATGGACGATTTGGGCCGCAGCAGAAATGATCAGGCCTGCAGGCGCGTTGGCTGTTAATGTATAAGATCCCCTTTTCAGACAGTATGCAATGAAAGGACACACTCAAAAAAAAAAAAAAAACCCTGTCATTTAAATTACTTAATGTTAAAGGGGATTTATTAAAAGAATACTCTAAATTATTTTAGCACATTGACAAAGTTATTGATTTTGAAATCTCTTTGATCTGCTTTTTGGTTTTTCTATTCATAAAATAAACAACATCATTAGTATATAATAATGTTCTAAAATCCCAGAAATATGATTAACTATTTTACAACCTGGTATGAAAACACAATTAAAGAAAAAAATCTATTCACACAGATCAAAGGAAAATTATTTTCACATTCAGTAAGCATTAAGCCAGAAAGTGATGTGTACAAGCAATCTGCTAAGAAATTTACAAAAACAGAAATGTCTTCTCAGCCCTGCATTTAGTCAAGTGGATACAATCCTTAATACATGTTTTCAAGTTAAACAATAGCTAGTCCTTGCGTAAGAAGATTTGACAACACCATTTGTCATACAAGGTTCATCCTAAACTCACAGCGCAATTGAGGGGACCATCTGTGTTAGCTGATCAGCCACATTCAATAGAAGAGTAACCTTTGCATATCTTATGATCAGAGGTAATTTTGCAACTTTGAGCATGGCAGCCACAGAAATTAAGCTACTCCTCTTCTACTCTTTCACAGAAATGGGAAATCGGGGTACCATCTCTCCTGCCAATTCAGTGGTATTTCCCAGATCCTTGAACTGCATTTGTAGCCGCAATAAGCTCACTAAAGTTTGCAAGGTTTACAGATGATTGAAAAGTAATTTGAATTAGAGAAATATAAATATATATCCTCCCCAAGATGAAGGCAGTCATTATGTATCACAAACATATTCTAATAAAAAATTTTTAAAGGCATTTCAAAATATGTAAGCACATTTCAAAGTCATTCTAAAGAGAAATAATTTTAATTGTAAAATGTTGACTGATGTATTTCTTTCCTTATATTCAATGGAGAGAGTTGGGACTTTTACTAGTAATTTGTATTTACACATATAAAACATATGATTTCACATTAAGCCCAGCAAACTTTCAAAATCTTAGCAACTCTCAATTCATTTTAACACTCTTGAGACACTCATATTTGCTAACAATATTTTACTGGGTTTTTAAAAATAGTGTTACTTCCTTCTCCCCAGGTGGTATCTCATAGTGTGCCTGGAACAGACAGCGAAAAGGAATGAGAAATGAAAAATGCAGGTAAGAATTCCAGAAGGATTGTAAAATAAATCTTCTTATATAGCTAGTTATACATCAAGAAACTAATGTCTAACTGCACGTTGGTGGGATTTTTTTGATGTCTGTCTTCTATTTTTCAACAAAAATATCTTACTTTTGGATTATATAAGTAACACACATGCATTATAAGATGAGTAATGTATGAGGGAAAATATCCCCTGATATCACACACTTGCACTGTAATTGTCATTATTTTTTCTGACTCACCTTTCATAAAGTTCAATTGAATTTATTCTTTGAAGTTTATCCTTTAATAAGACAACATGTAACTTTATAATCACATAGAAATATGTATATAGTATTTCATGTTTCAGAATGATTTGGTGTGCAAATCTATATAATATTTTGTAATCTTACGGGCTCTGAAATAGAAACTTTACTGAATTCAAATTTATTGCGGTGCCTATTATGTTCTGGCAAGTTCTGTGGACTAATGGTATAAAAGGGATAATTGATGTGGGAAAAAAATGTGCTAGAGTAATTTGGGCAGAGAATTGGTGGGGTAGTGACAGTGAGTTGACTGAAAATTAAAGTGATCCAGTTTGGGCCTGAACAGTAACTATGAATGCTCTGGAGATCTAACACAGAGGAACTGAGAATCACAGCAAATGTGTCTCTGAAAACCGAATCAGAAGAGCAGGAGGAGGAGGAAAGCTCCATCCCTTCTCAGATGTGCATCATTTGCTTGAGATCCAAATACGTGCGTGTGAACTCCAGGCTGATCTTCCACAATGGAAGGCTGTCTATGGGACTGCCATCCTAGCGCGTCATCACACCGAAAGGAAGAATTACTTGTGCACTAGGAAATGAGGGGCGATCAAGAAGGAATGATGAATTCTGTGGGACTAAAAAAATGTCAGTTTACCACGACAGCGCTCTATAAATAATTGCCCTAAATTTCTTTTTGTGATTGTTTTAAAAATCACTTCTTTACCTAAACCTAAGGGAGAAATGTTGACTACTTCACACATGGACCTAGCTCAGAAGGTTTCTCAACTCTTGGCTCCTTTCATTTTTAACTTCTTTTTCACCACTTCCTTCTCCATTCTACCCTACTGTAGCTGCTTAATTACTTGTTAACTCTTTGGTTTGTCAGTCTTTAATTTTTTTCTTTCCTATATTTCACCCAAGCAAGGGCCACTGATTTTCACTCTCTGCATGTTTCTTAACTCTCAAGGTATACAATACCTGAAGGAATCAACGTATGTGTTGGAAGATAAGGAAGAATATCTTTGTTGAGTCTCTGTGAACTTAAACCTGACTTTTTAAAGACTTTCTTATGAAATAAAATCCCCTGGGGCTCTCATTCAATTGGTCACTGGCTCATCTAAGGTTTGTCTCCACATAGGTTTTCTAAAACATGAAATAACCATGAAGGTCCCCTTCCCATCCAAAACCTTGTTCCAAATTCAGTTCTCTATGAAAAAAAACAGTTTTTGTCAGTTTTTTGTCAGTTTTTTCTAAGGTAACTATTCTCTCTGAAAAAAAAAGATCATGAGAATGGTCAAAAATTTACATACAAAAATCTCACCAACTTTTCATGCTTCCCCCTCTATTTTAAGATTCTCCAACTCAGTGCTTGGATTAATGGAACCCTGGAGACCCATGATTTACAGCAACACAGAAGTCCTCTACCAAGTGATACTGAGATGTCTCTCTTGGTGGAGTCTCTCGCCTCTTCACGGAATTACAAAATGTTACCAACTCTTTATTTCTCTCTTCTGATTCCAGTAAAGAAAGACACTGACAACATTAAAGGTGACCTCAGAAGCACCTAGCAAAAATCTTAGCTTAATGGTGCTACCCTAAGATGACGGAACAAACATATAACATTTCTTCTAGGATCTATGAGGAAGAAAAGATTCAGAAACTAGTTTCAGACAGAGCCATTATGCTTGCTAAATTTTGCTTGGCCTAACCCAACACAGATACACACACAAACACACAAACACACACACACACACACACACACACACACACACACACACACCTTCCAAATTTTTATTAAAAATACAGATAAGGATCAAATATATGGAGATCAAGATAGCTATTTTCTTATTTATAAAACTGAGTTGGAGAACACTGACTGTGCGCTAAACAGACTTATTAGCATCCCATCTGCAAAGCAGGCCTGTGGATCTCATAGCCAAGGAAGATGATAACACACATCAGGCACATTTGCCAAATCACTCCTGCTTTTTCACCTTGTCTCAATATTTCACTCTTGCAAGATGCATTGGCTGTCATCTGGCAGCTCAAACATTAACTGAAATCTTTCCGAGCATTCAGAATTTCAAGCCGTTGTCAAGCCCTACTGGACTGGAGCCTATAAGAACAAGGACGCAGGGGAGGCACACACATATTAAAGTTTAGAAAGTATTGCTCTAGACTGACAGTTGGACTTTTACAGATTTCCCAGACTTCTTCAGGAAACTACCTTGGAGACCTTGAAACACCAGCACGGGTCTGGAGCATCTACCTTTTTAAAAACCATCTTGGGTAACTTCTGTTTTCTTGGAAGGTTGGGAAAAATAATCAGTGCTTCTGAAGTGCTAATGGCATGTGAGATACTTAAGATTGTGTTTTAAAAAATAGGTTCTGATTCATTAGGTTTAGGGTGAGTCCCAGGATTCTGGTTTCCATTAAGGAAGAAAATTACCATACATTTAAAGGTCCTATTTGGCTCTAATTCATGTGGTGGAATCAGGCATTCCTCCAAGTTAGAACAGGTTCAAAGAATTCCATTCTGCTACGTGGTCAGACAGCATGTGAGAATAGAATACAGAAATGAAGTACAGAAAACGGAAGTGAATGCAGAGACAACGGATGTGTGACAACTTGGTGTTTGCCTCATTTGAACAAAATTTGAACAGTTCTGCAATGGCCTGAAGCTCAATTCTGTGACTGGTTGACACTCGGCTACTTGTTAGGAACTACACGCCTATCTTAGGTTCTTCCTGGGTTTACCTGCTAAGGCAGGTTGCAGCGTACTGCGTCAGAACTCCGGCATGGAGGCGTGCTCAAGTCAAACAGAGTCTGACTTCATAATGTTCAGAACCTCGCAGCTGACGGCACTGCCACTAGTTTACCAACCGCAGTCAGCATGGCAAGGCCCTGGGAAGCAGGCTTTCTCCCCACCTGCAGACCAGGAAACCTTCTGGAGTGTGTGAGCAGGCACAGTCCAGGAGGCAGGAAAACAGCAGGAACCCACACCCAGTCGGCAAAATGTCACCTACTGAATAAATGTTTCCCTCTTCTTGGTAAACAGGCATGAACAAGAAGACTGGGAGAAGTGGCAGGCAGGAAGTTCCCAATACTTGGAGAGTTGAATGGGCGTACTTTGAAAATGTAACAAATAGAAAAGGAGAATTCTCTCCATTCATGGGTCTGGTAACTCACGGATCTTGTGATCTCTCAGGGGAGATGGTCCGCAGTGACACAGGCCAGCCCTGCTTCCTGGCCAGCCCTGCCCCTGCTCTTGCTTATACCCTGAGACACAGTACGGGGGCTGTTCTCTGCTCTGAAGAAGAGAGAGAGGAGTAAGAGAGAAGTATGAGTGAGGGGTCAGGTGGCCGCCTTCATGTTTTCTTCTCTCTTAGGGGACTAGTGAAATTCTTTCATAGACATAGGAGGCAAAAACACATCAGTTCTCACATTTCTTAAGAGGCAAAGAATGTTGATAGAAGAATGTGAATATTTAAAACCTAAGTGACTGTTAGTCTCACTGCTGTTATTAAACTTTATTCACTCAGATATTGCGTTTACTTCTAACACAAAAGACAGGCTTATATATTATTTGTTTAATTTTTCTACATATAAGGCTATACTATTATCTTAATGAAATACTCTTTGACCATTTCCCTTGAAGCTGTTCGTAGTACCCCTGTAGTCCCATTCTTCTGGAAATGCCTCATGTTACCATGGGAAGAGGCAACATTAAATCAAACGCGATCCAGTCTTTGCTCCTGGACATGGTAAGTCCGGGACTTGGCATCTTATTCAAGCTTGGAAAGTGTGATTCCCGCGCAAATCTAAGCTTGAAACTCAATGGAAACTGTCATCTGGTTATTTTAAAGGAAATTATTAGTTATCACAATATAATAGATAAAAAACACTCATCTGTAAAAAGAAGAATAAAGTAGACATACAAAGAAGGCGAGAAGGTGACAAGCCATTCCAAAAATGTCCCTACTTCCAAGATGAGCTGCATGTGCCTTCATGTTCTTGGGTTCCATGAAGCGCCACTAAGGATTACCTTAAGCAAGCAGGCTACTCTTATGAGGCATTCTGACAACCCTCACGGAGTTAATCACTTTCCTGTCACTGAGACAAAGTGTCTGACATCCAGAATGTAAGAGAGAAGAAGCTGATTTGGCTCACAGTTTCAAAGCCTTCAGAACACAATTGTCCAATCAACGGCAGCTAGAAATCAAGGAGAAGAGGGAGGAGCCGGGGACAAGGATGCACGCTTCCAGGTCATGCCCACACCTCGTCTGACTGACTACATCCTACTTCCTGTGAGCACATTCGGCTGGGAAGACAACAAATGATCAACGAATTAATCCACTAATGAGTATGGTGACTGCAACCTCACAATCCAGTCTCCTTCCAAAAGCCCCACCTACGAACCTGTAGACTTCTGGGGCAGATTCTGGATCCTAATCATAGCCCTAACCAGTGTACTTCTTTGCAGATGTACCTTGCTGTTTCCCATGGTTTCAGAGGCACACTTGCAGAAGCCACTGGTACTGCTTTGTGGTTATAAACCTCTATTTGTTACTGTCCCTTTATTGCTCCTCATGCCCAATTTCTTCTGAAAATGAAGCATGGGCTATCGTAATATTTTTGTTTCTTATAATTTATTTATTTTCCCACTAAATCCTTTTAAAGATATTGAATAATCCAGAAAATGGTAGATGAAAATGCAGTGTTTTGTTCTGTTCGATTCAGCTATCTCTTAACAATGATATACTATATAAAAATAGGCCTTGCACAGAGAAATGGAAAGACAAAAAAGAAGCATAAAGATCCTGCTCTCAAAGATACTGCCACCTGGAGGTGAGGACTAACACGTGCAAACAGGTGAACTAACAAGCATGTTATCACAGAACGAGTATTATAAATAAACTTGGAACAACGTACAAACACAAAGCAGAGAGGGGACACTAAGTTTTACCTGGGGAGATTAAGGAAGTTATCATGGGAGGTTAGATTTATACTGAGGATTATAGTAGAGGTAATTGCATGACTACAGTTACAAATCACGGGAAGTGCAGACTCATTAGGAAAATGCTGGCCGCTCGTAAGGGTGAAGAGTTGAACTGAGGCCAACTAGCTAAGGCCCCAGGTAAGGTGGTGATGCAGCATCCTCAAAGCAAGAAGACTTGAAAGGTTTTCAAAGGTGAATGATGCCATTACACCTGTTTCAGAAAAATATCTCCCAGAGAAATGTGAACTGTGACTGGGTTGGTGTGCTCTTGAAAGAATTTCATTTAAAAGGCTATGGCTGTAATCTTAAGGAGAGATAAGTCTAGGTAGAGGTTACAGGGCAGGAAGGTAAGTGATGAAATCAGAAATATGTTGAAGGTTCAAGTGGAGGTTTAATTACAAGATTGGCTCAAGATGTTGGTGTCTAGAGCAAGGCAAGGCTCAAAACACATGTGGTGGTGGTATCGAAACAAACAATGTCACATGCTCCCAGGCTTGGGCACACATTAGCAGATCTGCCACTGTCACCAGGGTCAGCAGGTGAAGATGTAGATTGAAACACATGCACAGACAAATAGATTATGTGCATTCTCAGACAGAAATGAAAAGATAAATGTCTGGTTGTTACTGAATGATCCCTTGATAAGCCCCTGGAAAGTTCTGAAAACAATTTAGGCTTCGAAATTTTTTGAAATTGCATAAATTTCAATCTAAACGTAACCAATGAACTCCTAGAACTAAGCTTCCATGCACCTGTTTGAAAACATGAAATAAAATAAACATAATAATAAAGTGATGAACATACATATACATCTATATGCATATATGGGTTTATGCATATATATCAAGCAAATAAACATAAATTGATACTATGTCCACAGGAACATATGTGGCATGTGCTTTATGAAGAGTGAAAGATTTTACCAGCTAACGTTATTTTATCTAGATCATCTGGATCTCCAGAAATAATAAAAAAATGAAGAAGTTCTGATTTCCCTACTAAGCATTTTAACTGGCATAAGCTACACATTATATACATTAGATTTAGTCATCTATGGTTATTTTTTAAATTTTCTTCTGAAATTCCTACAAACACAGTCACATTTTCATATAGAAATAGTTGTCATATTTTCTCATATTTATGATAAGTAGAAAATTCATGAGAAATCTATTACACGGTAAATACACTCTTGATCAGAGAAAATGTAAAGACCATTGTTAATCTATAGAATGTGTGCTGGCTTGACCTTCCTAAAAATAACAGAGGAAAGTCTGTGTGGGAAACGAGCAGAACAACCAGAAAGGGCCACTAAGCGTGGGAAGTCTCTCAAGTCTTCTGCGATGTATGATTACTTGTGTTATATGATGAACTCAGAGAAAAAGCTGAATTTTCCTCTTCCGTTCTTTATTTTTATTTTCCCCAAATTATTCTTTTCGCTAGTGTGTGTTTGCAATGCATGACCACATTCAACTTGAGGAACTGCTGCACATGCGTATCGCATCTCCATGGTTCCTGCTTCCCCGTCCCCTTCCCACCCGTTATGGTCTCCTATGGAAAGCAAACGTTCCTTACGTCTCCGTGAATAAACAGAACATCTTCTTGACGCACAAGGTGTAATCAAAAGTACAGCTGTGTTTGAACTAAAACAAAAATTACTACACCGAAAGGCACATTTATCATTGATCTCTCTCAAAATACACTGCCTCTCTGTGAACATGTTTATCACATCATTCTGGCCACATTCCAATGCAGTTATGGAACTTCCTTTTGTGATCATCTTTAGTGGCAGAATCGTGGCTATCTCGAAACCCTGAATCGATTCAAAGCATTAATCTGTACGGTCATTTTGACTTTGGGGAAGAGCCAGAAACCATATGGTGCCAGAACCCAGAAATAAGGAGGATGAGACACATTGTATAGTTTTTACAACCTACCTTGTTTTTCCATTGTATGGCACTCAACAAGAATTCATTATATTTTTAACACACCCCATAAAGATACTCATAAAAGAAGACTTTCAAAACTGCTTCAAAAAGTGGCAGAAACGATGAGACAGTTTGTTCAAAGACGGGAAATATTTGGAGGAGTTTAATTACAATGGGTCTTCTATTGCAATAATTATTTAAATATTCATTGTATTTTTAATCACCTTCAATGTGGAATAAGTTATTCATTTATTTATTTATTTTGATTTTTTAATACAGGGTCTTGCTCTGTAGTCCAGGCTGGTCCGGAACTCACTATGGAGCCCAGGCTGGCCTTGGACTCACAGCCATCTTCCTGCCTCAGTCTCCTGAATGCTGGTATTGTAGGCATTTAGTACCATACCCAGCTTATGTGGTGCTGGGGAATCAAACTCAGGGCCTCATGCTTGCGAGGCAAGAACTTTAACCACTGTGCCGTTCCTCCAGCCCCTATTTATTTATTTATTTATTTATTTATTTATTTATCTTGAGACAGCATCTCGCTCTGTAGCCCAAGTTGGTCCTGAACTCACTAAAGCCCAGCCTGGCCTTGGACTCATGGCAATTCTCCTGCCTCAGCCTCCCAAGTGCTGAGATTCTAGGAGTGTGCCACCATGCCTGGATGTGTGTGGTACTGGGGAATCAAACTCGGGGTTTTGTGCTTGCAAGGCAAGTGCTTTAACCATAGTGCCATTCCTCCAGCACTGTCTGTAACTAACACAATCAATACAGATTGTTAGGTATCCTTACATTGTATTTTGATATTCAAAAATCTGAATATAGAATACTGTGTTAGTCTTTGAAAATATCTGCAAGCATCAGTAATAAATCAAATACCCTCACGTGTTTCTAAGAGCTATTTTAATGACTGCATAAAAGATACACCATGTGAGTGTCCTTCATAGCTCATACAAGACTTTAGGCTATAATTCAGAGGCTATCAGTCCTACAGAAAGGTAAATGGGTAAGTCTTATAAGAAGTATGGATAATCCAGCAGGGTTGTACCCACATTAATAGCATATGGAAACCTTAAATTTATAAAACATTTGAGTTAAGGTCTGAGGATGCAATGACAGTATCTCTTCTTTGCAGTTACAAAGTTACAGAAGACCAGAGACTAGAATCAATCTGTGGTGAAGATACGCTGCATGTAGCAAGTCAGTGTGAAGCAAGTTGATGCCCACAGTCGATCGCAAAGGCCACAGCTTTCCAAGAAAAAGTTGGAACCACCTTTTTCTTCCCCCTTCCTTTTATCTAGTTGGAGCTGCCAGTTGGGCCTTCCACATCCCAGGGGATGCTCTTCCCTCATTTGCTGGCCCACAAGTCACTCACACAGACACACCTATAAGCTCTCCCCTGGGTGTGTTTCCTAATCCCTCTACAGCCGCATAATCCCCTTCAATGGTCTCAATTCACTCCCTGTCAATTTGACAACCATACAAGTCTCCTTGAATCATACTTAATTTCCAAATACAATAGCTAAATTCCTAATCATGCCTCATGCAGCACAACTACACAGCACACAAATGGAACCACATTAAACTTCTCCTCATAATAGAGAACAGAGCTCCTCTTTGGATGACACCGATTCCCTTGGCATTCAACTGCTTAAACATCAGAGTGTAACTTAACAAATTCCCATATTAAAGCAATTAATAATACATATACAAGTATAAGCATAATGAGAGCATATGAAAGAGATTCTAATTACAGTCCTCGTCTCAGTAGCTGCTCACGTGCTTGTAGCTGGTTTTTATAACCACCTTCTTTAACGACCAATGCTTTGTTCCTTTGGCCCTCAGCAAAACCTCAGCAGGTGTTGGCTCCTTCCCTGGCGGGGTGACCTACACCTTCATTCCTGAAAGTTCTGACCCATTTGACATCTCATCAGACTGGATTGTGTCAGTTTTCCATTGACTTTAATAAAAGGGCATGGTAACAGTACGAAGCACCCTAAAGAATATCTCGTAGCCCAAACATATCCTCCTTATCTCCATGACAGAGTATGAGGCCAATTTCCCCACTGTAGCCTGGATAAATCACCCCTGCTAGTACCGTAAGTCCCTTTTTTGCTTGTGGGCTCAGTGGCACAAGGAGGCCAAAGTGACCAGGGGAAGTCTTAACTTCCAGTCTTACGGAATTGTTGTTGTATCATTTGGTACAACCCTTCTCCGTTCTTTTTGGACCAAAGACTTCTAGGTCAGCAGATCATAAGTTTGCAGAAACAGGAAGCAGACAAATTGCTAGTGGGTCCCTGGGAGTGATGGTGAGTGCTCTCAACATGTGACTATTGTACAAAATACCTCCAGGACTTTACATGTTCAGATGATGACTAAACTTATCACTTTGATTGTACTGAGAAGCACCTAGTAGGTTAGTAGAGGACGCTTCCTGTTGTGCTGTGGGGAAGCAGGTTCAGAGATGATTGCCATGTAGGCCAGCAAACCAAGGTCAGAAGTCCTGCCCTAATTGTGGGTGGCTCCATCCAATAGGTTTGTGGCCAGAGTGTATGTAAATGACAAAGAACAAGTGAAGACATTAGCCTGCACCTCCCAGCTCCATTCTACTTGAGCAGTTGTACCTTTTGTTCTTATCATCAGCTGAGGACATCTGACTACAGCTTCTTCAGCTTTCATTGTGGACTCCCAGCAGCAGCTCCCCAGGAAACTTCCAGACCTTTAAACTTGGATGGGGGTACATTTTTGGTCTATCCTATTCCAAGGTTCCAAGGTGCCACCTATTTGAACTGAGCAATCCTTGGATTCTGTGGGTCTCCAGTGTACAAACGGCCACTGTGTTCTATGCAATCTTTAAAGTTATAAATCAATCTAACAAATTATCCTTTATAATTGTTTTAATACTGTTACATTTATATATCAATATAATCTAATAAATCAAGCCAGTCTAATAATTCTCTTGATATAATTTTATATCCAAGCTATCTAACACACATATAACAGAATACACACGTGTTTGTGAGAGAGAGAGAGATCAAATCAGTTCTGTTCCTCTACAGAACCCCAGCCAATACCCTAGAACTCATCTTAAGAAATCAAATGCTCAAGAGTACAAATCCTCTATGTTATATATCCAAGTTAAGTTTAAATGGTTATATGTTTTCCTCCATAGTGTACAGGAGGCCATGACTCCAGAAAATTTGAATAGACTTTCAAAACTTTGATAGATTTTTCCTGAACATCCAGTTCCTATTCCAACGTCCTATTTTCTTTGCAAAGCTGTGTTCATCTGATAAATATTTTTGATAATACAGAGTGTGATGTATATTGTTCTGGAAACTGATCATTTGAGGGTGGGGAGTGGAGATAAGCAGCATGTCCACACTCTGAAGTCTATCCCGGATGAAGGAACCAACATTCATAGGTGTCATTCTGAGACAAAACTGACAATAGCTATAATTAAGGGAATTTTTCCTTACCATGTAAGTGCACTAAGTAAGCCGGTGAATGCACAAAAATTAATACCAAGCAAGATCCAAACTCTGAACCCAGTATGAAATTGGTGATCTACAGTTTAGTATAAATCATGCCCATATACATGAATTAAACTCACTGGAAAATTCCTCATCATAACCCTCCTAAATTTAGCAGGTCATGGCTGTTCATTTATTGTATAATTAGAGAAGTGTCACTAATCTTGACAGCTTCTCTTACTTTGCCCCCTACCCAGAATAATCAAGTGGGCCTCAGGGAATTGGAGCCGAGAGTATCCTGACTTTCTCAGGGAGTCTAGTCGCGCACACACAAACACAGGAAACCAGGGCCATGCCTCTGTGTTCTCAGCCCCCTAGAGGGAACTGCCAAGTGCTTTACTTACACAAGCTGCTCACGAAGGCAGTGTCCAGGCCATGAAGATTAGATGATCGTAATTCCCTGTTGGCTGACTCGCTCCATACGGCCTTACGTAAACTCCAGCTGGTGAAGGACAAAGCTGCCATGTTCCCCCTGAAAAGGGCAAAAATAATCAAAATGTATTTCTCCCTATCTGAAATCCCTGTATTAGCTATTGGTGAAAAAATAAAGTGGTGTCCTGGTTTTAAATTACTCTTAATTCAGGGGGTAATATCTGGTCCCACTCTAATGTGTTTTTTTACAATCGCTTAACAATTTATGTTTTCTGGGAAGCTTCTGAACCGTAGTGAAGTAAATCTGCTTCGTGTCCCAAGACCGTTTCAAGCCCTTAGGAAACAAAGGTATTTCTATAATCTTTACCAGGTGTGGCTCTGCTATGTCTCCTGAGCATTAAGTTTGAAATACCTTAATTTGTATAAAATTCTATAGCATGTGTTTCTTAGAATAACATGGAAAGGCTTAATTTTATCTTTCATTACAAAAAATAATTAGATGCTTTCTTCACAGATAGTGACTTAGTGTTCAAATCAAGGACTCAGAATCTTTAATCTAATAGCCTTTAGAAAGATATCAGTGTAATACCACACAAATATACTCACAAGTATACAGACCCCCAAACACAAAACCATTCATACTGATACGTTTGGAAAAGAACAGAGACATTCAGGACTTTTGTAATACAGTATGCTCTCTTTGCTAAGTAGTCATATCAATCTTCCCTTACTAACTGAAAGCAAAACAAATTAAAATCAGCATGAAACTTTTTGGCATAAGAACAATTCCTCCAAGTATATGACATTTACTTATCAAAGATCCTACTGCACGGTAAACACTTGAAAATATAAAAATTTAAGTGAAAAGCTTCTTTTATACTGAGAGGTATAATAAAGACTAAAGAATATTCTGGAATTAAGAGCCTACAGAGACTCTTCAGTGGAATGGTTTCAATCCAAATTTCTCTCCAGGAGGCCATTACTCCAGAAGATACAAAAAAGATTTTCAAAATGTGAATAGATTCTCCCAAATATTCAGTCACTTTTTTTCAATGCAATGTCATCAAATCCAGGAGCATTTTCTTCCTTGAGTTAATAATTCTCTGCCCAAAATGTGGTAACTTAGATTAAATAGAAAAAAATTGAATTTATAACAGAAAAATGTAACTAAAAATAAAGCAAAAAAACGCTAAATAACATGATGTCTATTTGAAACACGAAATTCCTTATACAAACATGCTTACCAAAGAACTTCAGACTCATACATATGTTCACTGTTGAATTCTATTAGGAAATAACAAGATACCAACTAAATTTCTTCAGAAAATGAAAATGGTGGAAATAATTCCTCAATTAATGAGACCAGTATTTACCGTTAGATCAAATTCAAACAAATCATCACAAGAAAAAAAAAAAAACTGCAGACTAATATTCCTCAGAAATCCAGCCACGAAAACCTTAACAAAATTCTAGCCAATCAACCCCAACAGTACATAAAGAAATAATAAATCATGATTGTTTATTCTGGGAATGAAAAATTGATTTAATGTCCAAAAAATCAATCACTGTAGCTCACTATTTATATTAGTTTTCCATGACTCTGTAAAAAACGAACGCAGACGCTTAAAATCACCCACTGATCAGTTCACCCTTTACATTGGCACCACAGGCTGGCTTACATGAGTATCTATCTGGGACCTCAGAGTTCGAAGCCGAGGTTACACCTGCTCTCTCATCACGGTTCTGGTGGGAAGAGGCCAAGTTCAACGAAGTTGGTGACGAAACACAATTCCTCCCAATTGTAGGACTGAGATCTTGCTTGCTGACAGGCAGGCTTGGGTCCATCTCAGCCAGTAGATACTGCCCACGTGACTCCCTCCGTGACCTCCCACCTTCCTCCACTCCAGGGTTCACAACGTTGCTCTTGTCAAATTACCCTCAAGCTTTTAATTGTTCTGACTTCTCTGCCTCAGATTTTGGGGTCCAGATTTAAAAGGCTTACTTGGCAAGGTAAAGCTTACTCAGGTAATCTCCCTCCTTAAGGTCACCTGGTTTGGGACCACAATTACATCTGCAGAACCCTTTCAAACACACACCCTCATTGGAGTTGAATTAAATAAATTGTCGAAGTTGGGTGCACACCAGGGAAAGGGAAATTTGGGAGCTACTTTAGAATTCTATGCAAATCACTGTATTAATAGAATAAGCCATTTCAGTAGATGGAGAAAAACATATCAATTAAACATCTATTCATAATTAAATGTATAAAAATAAAAGCTTTAGTTGCCATTCAAAACATGTTTATAATTAAATCTGAGAAACAATGGATTAAAAGTAAATTTGCTCAATTGGATAAAGTACATTTACAAAAATCCTACAGCTAACAACATATTTAATTGCAAAAACAGATTTTCTGAAATCAGGAACAAGAAAAATATCTCTCAGTTTTGGAATATATGAGGGTCTTTAGGGTCTTCAATAAAGTGGTACAGGCTACAAAACAGGGAGAAGGATATAGAGGAGAGGGTGTAGAAGAAGGGAGAGAGAGAAAGAGGAATAGAAAGAAAAAAGAAAATAAGTAAAAATCTATTGCGGATGACATGATTATGTATTTAATAAACAAAACAACAAGCTGTTACTAGAAAAAGTTAATTTACCAACATAACAAAGTACATATATATTATATATAAGCTATATGTGTATAATTACAAAATGAAAAAGAGCGGGTATATAACTCACTGCGAAGTCTGAGCGCTTGATTCCCAGACACGTGTGTGTGTGTGTGTGTGTGTGTGTGTGTGTTTAAAATATTAGTATTAGTCCCCTAGAAGAAAACAGGAAATAGTGTTAATAATATTTTGACATCATCTCGTGAGTGCAGAATCTTTGAAAACATGGGTAGCTGGGAGAATTGGAATATTATTTTCTATTTACATTTCCAGGAGATGAATAAATTTTGATATTTGGTCAAATACAGTTTCCCCGGTTGTTCTTTGAGGAAGCCACAGATTTGCAACCTTTTCTTCACATTACGCTTTCTGTTGGCTCCTCCTAGGTATTGTCAGCACAATAAGACCATTAAGATAAACGCATATGAGGAAAAACAGGTAGCTACTGAACAAAAAAAATGTTACAAGAGAGAAAAAATAAGATCCAGACAAATTACGCCCTGTCTCTCCCAATATTATTGTCTGCAAACTCAGTTGCGGTGCTACCGCAGCTACTGGGCATCTGTAAGGCCACAGGCTGTGAACTACTGAATGATAAAAGCTGAATTACCATGTTTGAGCAGACAGAAGATAATTCTTAAGCCCCCTGGTGGCAGATATTTAACCTTTGTGCTGGCCACCCATGAATCCAGTAAGGTAAGAATAAAAATGAACAGAGATAGCTTAACCCTGCTTCTGTGCTCCTGAACATCTTAAAAAATGTCACCATGACATTACCACTGATGGATACTTTGAGAATACGATTCTCCTCTCCAGCATTTCCATAAATATGATTGATCTTATTGGTAACATCACAATAAAGCTAAGTAGGGAAGTGAGTACAATGTTACATGAAATTATGAGATATTTTTCATGGTGTCTGTCCTCCCAAGGCTGGTGTGTGTGTACACACATACTTATGTGCATATGCCACTCAATATCTTAGTGACTAAAAATCACTTTAAAAGCTCACATGTACATTAAAGTTGAAATGATCTTCAAAGTAGAAGTTTTTTCCAGAATGCTACATTCTTTCAATTACCAGAGGATTAGAACAAACAAATAAAAAACACATAAAGATTGGGCCCTATGCATGAATTTTTAGTTGCTTTATATCCTTTTCTTTTTTCCAATTTTGAGACAGTGTCTCACTTTGTAGTACAAGTTGTTCCTGAACTCACTGGATAAACCAGCCTAGCCTTGAACTCACATCAATCTTCCTGACTCAGCCTCCTGAGTGCTAAGATCACAGGCATGCACAAGCACATCCTCATAGGGAATCAAACTCAGGGCCTTGAGTTCGCTAGGCAGGTGCTTTAACCTCTGAGCTATTCTTGCAGCCCCTATCTGTCATTTCTATCCGACTTACAGAACCAATGCTCTTTGGAGCTTAAAAGAATGATTACATAGTATACATCCCTACAAGCAAAGACAAATCTCTACTCCATGTATAGAATTTCAAGTAAGTGAAATTTTCAAGTATGCTATGCTTTAAATATCGAAACACTAGAATACTTTATTAATTATGCTCATAAACAAAATGGTCAAAACTTGAGAGTGTATGACAGAGTATTCCTAAATGGAATTAGTAATATTTAAAAATTGAGTTACTGAGTTCAAGGAATTATTAAAGTATCTCATCGTACTATACATTAACAAGATATTTCACGTTTTTACTTATTTTTAGTTTTTATTCCATATGACTTCCCTTTCCCCTTCTCACCTCCTCAACCCTCCCCACGTCATATTTTCCCGCCCACAAAGCCTGCCTTCTGATGTTCTTCCATCTCTTGTTCTACTTTTTTATGGTTTGGGTTTCTCTTATTAGAGAAATGGCATAATATTTAACCTTCTGTATCTGATTCAATTTGCTAAACATAATAGTCTCAAGTGATTCCGGCCTTCCTTTCTTTTTGTATCTTTCGATAAAGATCAGGAGGCCGGAAACCTGGCAACTTCTGAGTAGAAAAAAAAAAAAAAAAAAAAGTATATGGTGTAAATTTCAAGTTAGTCATGATGCCCTAATGAAAATAGATTCAAAATGCATATGGAAAATGAGTAAATAATAATTAAAAGAAGCAAGCAAATATCCTCTTATATAATACTAAGTAAACTTGACAAAAATATTTCTGGTGATTGTCACAGCCTCAAGTTTAGTTGTTGTTCTTAAGTCTAATCCTGCAAGTCACATTAAGAATAAAATAACAAAACAAAACAAAAACCATGAACCATTTGAGTCTAAAGCCAATATGGATTCTGCTACTTTTCTTTTTAACTTGAAAAACTGCCTCTAGGTTTCATTGAGCGCTGTCCCTCAGATGACACATTTCATGTTTCACTCGCCACTGAATTACAGTTTCCCATTTGGAGGCAATTTGTATAAAGGAAACATAAGAACCTTACCCAATTTTTGCAGAACTTACGGACAGCAACAATGTTACCATATCCCAACTCACAGAGGTCAAAGGTAAAAGATAGAAACTGAAATCAGCTAAGAATTACATCTTCAAGAGTACTTGCATTTCTTTTATTCCTGGAATTAATAAACTCGGGCCAATGTGGCTAAATATAGCTTACCTCTCTTTTAGCTAGCGATATTTTTAGTCATGTTTACTATCATGTATTTTGCAGGAAAAAAAAGAAAGTTCCTGACTTTTAGACACTTAACATTTTTAAATTCTTATCCATTGAAATTCAATGAATAAATAAAGAAAATATTAACAATATGAGAGGAGTAACAGTCTCTTACAGATTTTTGGCATTCTATTTCGTGTCCTGCAGTTTCTTCTAGTTTTTAAAACAAAACTTTTAAGTACATTTAAATTATAATTAGTAGCATATTGACTCTGCTAATCTCAAAATTATTTAGATCTATGATATCTAAATATATCTCCCAGTTATATATGTATATGTATTATATATAATGTGCATTTGTCTTTCTATAATATGATTTTAATATTAATCAAAAAGGCAGTCAACTTCTTCAATATTTGAACCATCAAACAGATGAGTGAGCTACTTTTAATAGCGAGTATTTGTGGGCAAAGTACTCTATTCTGTGGTGCTGCTATACTTCATTGATATTCCTACTGTAATCTAAAGCCAACCACTCTAGTTTGGTCTTTTCCTAATGGCAAGTTACCTCAATTTATCTCTGTGGAGGTTTCTGCCTTTAGTTAAATCTGAATCCTGGAACTCCTGTATGTGGTGTGTGTCTGCATTAGAGTTTTGCAGAGAAAAAAAAAAATGATGGATACACGTACATATGTGTGTCTCTGAAAGAAATACCACAGCTGCGCAATAAGGTTTTGGTCAACAACAGGCCACATATATGGCAGTGGTCTCAAGATTATAATAAAGCTGAAAAACTCCTACCGCCTAGTGACACCCTCGTCATGGGAACATTGTAGACAATGCATTACTCACATGTCTGTAATTACGTGGGTTACTGTTATGGCTGAGGCCTAAAATGTGCCCCAAAAGTCTTCTATCAGGAGGAGAGACTTGGCTGGAGGGTGTGGGTCACTGGGAGCATGGCCTGGAAGAGTCCACTTTTGTTGGCCCAGGCTCCTCTACTCTCTGGGTCTGGCCACCATGAGTCGGGAACTAACTTCCACCTTCCGGCTACACTGCGCTCCCATTTATCTCAGAGCAGCCCGACCAAGGACGGACGGAGACCTCTGAAATTTGGCTGTATGCCAGAGATGGGGTCCCAGTTTCAGGAAAGTGACTAAGATACAAACCACTGCCCTGTCAGGACATTTATGTGCATTCGTTTATAGTACACAACACTCAGAAATGATAGTAAATGACCTTGTAACTCTATTACGCATTATTTTTTCTTATTGTCTTAGAATATTCCTGCTATGTATTTAAAAACTGTTCTTGGTAAAGTAGAATACAGTATTACTTCAGCAGCAGCCTCAGCCATGTTGTGTTTGTGATACTTCTTGATTGCATTAAGAAGTCACACCAAATCATATTACTCATTTTTGTGAGTAATATGGCATGATGCCTGTAAAGGACTACTTGTCCTAACAATGCACAACTGATTTCTCAGAATGAATCAGTACCTTTAAGCAATAATATTTTGTGTACACACACACAAATGTCTCCTCTTTCATGAGAGAAGTGAGTTTTTTTTTTCTATGAAGGTCTTTAACTGATTGGATGAGGCCCACTCACACGATGGAGGGTAATTTGTTTTCCTGAAGTCTAATATCTGCTGCATCTTTAAAAAGGCCTTCAGAGAAGCATCTGGGATACTGTTTGATCAAACATCTGGCATCACAGCCCACTCAGGTTGACATACAAAAGTAACCACCATGGTATAAAAAATACCACCATGTCATAGTGAAAAAGACACAGTGTATTTTAAAATGTACCAAGATGACACCCAGCTTATGACGGTTCAACAAACTACTTGTATACGTTCGGACGGTACATCAACAACAACACATATTCAATTGAAGCCATATTTTAAGTTCTGAAAGTTAATCTTTCTCTGGGCCAGTGATACATGGTATGTGACTCCTACTAACTTATAGGCAGAGTCGGTGAGCCCCAGTTCCCAAGCAGCCTCACAGGCTGATGGGTAAACTGCTGGTGCTCCCCAGTGTACCATGCTGCCCACCTATGATGCGTGACATGTTAGGTGTGTTAAACACTCTCTCGACTCACAGTATTTTCAACTTACACTTTTTTCTGATCCACTGTAAATTAAGGAACATTTGCATCTATACAAATATATATGGTACTTTATTATGGCATCACCAGAAAGTAATACAATATAATTTAAAAACTATTTTTGTGAATCTATGTCAGGCAATGAAAAAGAAAATTCATAAGTTTATGAGAATATAACTTTATAATCATAATCATTTGAGTAGGGACACTCTTAACATTTTCTTGAATATTTCACAGAATGTTAGATGAAGACAAAAAATATACCTAGAAAGGCATTATTACCAAAAAAAAAAGAAGAAGCAAAGGTTGGCATTCAAAACAATATATCAATGCTACCTAAGCACTGTTGCTGTAGAGTTTATCCAACATTCATCATAGAACTACATGAAATAAGAGTAGTATTATATCATAATTTTTTAGTAAATTTCTGGGTAAATGATCTTGTACTCAAGTCACTCGGTCACTACTTTCCAAGTGTCGACTATCAGTAGGCAGGGAAGGCAAAATTTCACCTCTGGCTGAGCCTGAGAATGAAATTGACATATAACAGATCAACTGAGGCAAAGCTTACAAACAAATCAACAAAAAAATTATTTTTGCATGGTCTCCATGAGGAAATAAATACCCAACAATTCAGATTTAAATACTACACGGTACAAAGGAAAAAAATAGTAAGTTTCAGAAAAGCAGCTAAATTATAAGAAGAGGTTGGAAGATTAGAACTATCTTAACAAGGTCTGTCCCTGTCTTTCATGATAATAATGCATTTTTTTCCCTCTAACACAGGAAGGGCATTTTTTGCCCACGAATTTCATCTTCCACTTGTAAGAAGGAAGAGTGAAGGTCATAGCAATCTTCTTGCACCTGCTGTTTTTAAAGTGTTTCAAGCTCAAAATAATTCATATGCCAAAATGGCATATTTTAGGGTGTCATTTTCTAAGTGGCATATTTCGGGGTAATGTGTTCTGAATTCCAAGTGTAGCAGACTGGGAGAAAGCAGTAACAACTAGGAGTTCCTCACTTCAGAGCTTTGATTTCTAATGAGGCACATCAAACTAAAGGAGCCTAGGAACAAAGAAAAACTCAGAGTATCAGAAAGAATTTTTTACAAGATAGCTTTTAGAATAATAGACCTAGCTTTAAATATTTTCAGAATGTGTTCATAAATCAAGAGGTAGAAATCAATTTAATTTCATAATCAAGGTTCCACACACCAATGCACAAGTAGCACAATATCATTAACACTTAATCAATGAGTTATGGTTGGCCAACACAGTGGGTGTTTAAATTTTTTTTGAAAATTTTGAAATTTTTTTTTGATTTTTTTCGTCCTCCTCTGCACGCTCCTCCAGTGTTTGGAAACACTTACAGAACGGTCCTAGCCACTTTCTAAAGCAGTTCTGTAAGTCTTCTCCTGTGAGTGGCTTTAGTTGCAAGGTCATGGCTGCCTTGATATCCTGAATTCACCCAAAATGTTTAACTTGAATAGGCTTTTTTGACTTTGGGGAAGCGCCAGAAGTCACACAGTGCCAGATCCAATGAATAAGCTGGATGAAGACACATTATAATTTGTTTTTACAAACCTGCCTTTGCATTGGGTGACACTGAGCAGTGGCATTCACCATACTTTCAGTCACACCTAGCAAGGACACTAATGACTAGAAGACCTCCAGGGCTGCTTCTAAAAGTAAGAAAATAAAAGCAAGAAAATTTGAATACTTTTGTTAGAATCCCTGGGGAGTATTACAAGAGGGATTAATGGCACTCTGTCTTTTGCTATAATAATTTTTTTTAAATTTAAACATTCAATATATATTTTTCACACTTCTTATTCTGTTGCCTTCTATATGATTTTTGATACAGTTAGCAACACATTAAATTCATAACACATGTCATTGATGGGACATAATTTGCAGTTTCAGCTAAAAACAATTATTAAAATCATAAAGATTTTCAAAGGTTTAGGCAATGGGGTAGATAAATGAATTTGAAATAAACATATTACAATTCTATAGAATGACTGTGATTTTCTGTATCACAAACACCTTAAGATAAGTCATTTACAACAATATCTGTCTTTATCAGATATATATATATATAACAAAAAATAAATGTTTATCACACCAAATGTCATTATAAAAAGAAAAAGTAACAATAAATGTGGAAGCTCTTTATAAATTATAATGTAACAAAATTACTATTTACTGAAAACTTTAATAGCTAAAAAGAGACCAGACTACTAAATTTTTAAAGAATTACATGTATTTTTAAAAGAGTTTTTTTATTCTTCAATTTATTTTTACAGTTAAGGAGATATTTGAAACAAACAGGGGTGGGGAATAGTAACTGGGTACGTCCTTAAGCATGTAAAAGTCTAGAAAGCAGAGACCAAGAGATCATGCTGTCCTCCAGATACGTATTGTGGGAGGGATGGGTCACTGTCTCTCCCAGTGGCTCCACCTTCCTGGTCTTGCCCTCCATGAGTAGCTGTCCTTGGTCAGGCCCTTCTGCCCCAGCTGGCTGGCCTTCAATGGACTGAAATCTCTGAGCCGTGAGCTAAAATAATCCCTTCCTCTTAGGCTGTGGGTGCCAGATATTATGTCACAGCTACAGGATAACGACAAAGACGACATCCCAGGATAAACTGCAAGTTAAATCAAAATCTCCTCACATTTGAAGTTTAATCCCTCTCAATGTGTAGCATACCCACAGTCAGGTATCCAGTGTTCAACAATTTAACGTCTGCATTCTGCACAACTCTCAGATGCTATTTTAAAAAAAAAAATTTATTGACTAGTTGCAAGAGAACAATGACTTTCAAAGCCTAAAATGTTTGATCTCTGGTTATTTGCAAAAAAAAAAAAGTTTGCTAATCCTTGATCTAGGTAGGTACCCTGCTATTAAGACAGACACATCCAGAGTGCTCAAAATATTTTTTTCTCAGTGTTCCAACTTGCATATCCATAATTATAAAATGACAGAATTAGAAGGTAAGGTACCCCATGAGATAAGTCTGCTGTTACTGCATCAGGGAATTATGCAGGTTAGTAGGACATCTTCAGGGCAATTCACCAGTTGGTTTTTCTGCTAATAATTCCATGGGATAAAACTGTTTCTCTTTTCAAATGGAATAAAGTTATTTTTGTTCAATAAACAAGCACATTAGGGTAGCATGTCACGCCCTAAGCTGCAGACTTTAGAAAAGAAAAACAATATGTGAATGATTATTGCCCAATTGTAATATATCTGCAGGATGGGAATAAGAAATAGTGATACATAAAACAAAAGAATACAAAGCTCATATGTAATCGTATTCTAGAATAAACCACAAATCGGAAAGAAAAAAAACTTATAAAGGACTCTAAGCTACCAAAGTCATGGGGCTGTTAACTAATGTTATAGAGGGAGTAAATGTGAGGTCCAATACGGAGCCTGGAAGAATTAAATATGTGACCAGAAGCAAATGGAATTTGAACTTAAAATTACTCTCCTGGTGGCCATATGCCTACGTAACGTGTCTAGGTGTAAGGCTCCGTGACCATAGGCTTGGCTGGTAGGTCCAGGCGTAGATACCGCCAGGCATAAGGCCTAAGAAACAAATTGGTAAGGAAGAAAAAGGCTAAGAAGAAGGCAATGGATGAGACATCCGGGCATGCAGGCACAAAACGGAAAAGGGGGGTAAGAGATAAGGAAATGAAAAAGAGTAAAAAAGGAGGGGTAAAAGGAATAAGGAAAGGGGCAGGGGGGTAATACACAAGGACGGTTATGAGGTGAGCGGAGCTTCTACGCCGTGTGGCCGAATCAGCCAGCACGAAGGCCAGGGATCCCACTGTTTAGCTGGCGTGTGCTTCCGGCGTTAGGCAGCAGAGGGCAAAGCAGAGCTGCCGGACAGGGGCAGAGAGCAGGCAGGTGGGCAGTGGGCTAAGGGAGATGGGATCTGAACTGGGGGTCAGGGTTGTCCTCATCAGCTGGCCGCCAGTCAAGGCCCCAAAGCTGTTGCTGTGTCCAGGCTGGAGAGGTCAGATTGCAGAGGCTGGGAAAGAACGAGGGAACAGCTGTCACACACAAGGCCACACACAGCCTGTGTGTAGTCACGGTGGAGTAGCTCAGCACAGGAGCTACAGCACGGGAAGCCCGCAGTAACACGATGCAGTCCTAACAGAAGACACCCTTGCCTACTAAGGTTTGTTTCGTTCTTCTTTAATATTTCTTCCTTCACCACAGAACGGTGTACTGTGTAACACAAAGGAAGAGACTCTCTCCAGGAAATGTTAGAGGAAAATAAAGGCTTCTTTTGCAGAATATTGTGAAGGAAGGGAAGATTAGATGCCCAAGTTTGGAAGTAAATTCAGAAAATTTCATCTTCAAACACCAGGCACCCTCTGCCAACATCTCATTAAGAAACTACTCACTAAAAGACCATCCTTGGGGTGGATTTGTATGAGAAAAGACCAACTTCAAGCCCTCAGTTAAGAATGCACACAGGATAAGAAGAAATTTCAATCCTAAGTATGTAATTTACCATGTAGCTCTACTTAGAAAAACTTTTGGCATAATTAAAATTAACTTTACTATGTGCCTTAGGTAAGAAATGTTCACACATTCCAAAGGTCATACTAAGTTAATATCACAAAAATAAATAGTTCTTACTTCAAAGCTCAAATTCAATGACTTTGAGCCAATAGTTCATTTCATCAGAGTTCTGAATTACTGGTAACTATGTTGAGAAGGTGGACAGGTCTGTAGACCACACAAAGGTCTGCTTTCACAGAGTGTCCTTCCATAAGCCCCATTTCCAGCCAGGTTCACATTAATTCCGTTACATTTCTCAGCAACCTTGTTTCTTTAACCACCCCCCGGCCCCGCCCCAAGAGGCTCTGTACTGTGTAGCATTCAGAGCTTCTCCCTGATACATGTTTAGATCAAATTTTTCTGTAACTATGATATTTGTCTCCAAAATTAAATGCCATGAAATAAAAATCACAACAATTGTTATTATTTAACATAAAGTGGGCTTCAAATTTCTTCTCACCTTCTAGGAGCTGATCTTTGCTCAGTCCAAACAGAAATATCAAGAACAAATTTTTCCAAAGAAAATAATACGATGCTAGCAAGTATTAAATGATCATTTCCAGTAACCTAGTACTGATTTGCTGTGATAAACAATCTATACTTTCCATATATTTAAAACACTCCTTTTTCATGTCATATTTTATGATTGGGGTCCTCCTAATTTGTTTTTGCTTTTATTCTTTTTGTACATTTTGTATGCATAGAGGTGGGAATAAATTCAAAACAACCCTTCAAACATTGGGCCTAGGTTTAAATCTTTGTTTCTTTGATTGGTGTAATTGTGTCATCTTCCTAAAGAGGTATGTACTCTGTTATTCTATTTACTTAACAGCATCCTTCCTATTTTCTATATTGCATGGATGTGAGGAAGGGGAAAATGTGAGATACTTGTAGAAAGATTTAGATTATCAAACAGAATTTAAATCCTGAACAGACAAAGTAGAGTCTACTAAAACTCTTAAGTATATTTCAACCTTTTTGAAATTAAACAGTCTATGAGTAACCAAAATACAACCTCTATTACTGGAAGATTTCCAAAAGACTATAAGATGATTTAGTCTCAGTTATGTTGAGGGCATTACAACGAGTTACCAAATCTTTTTCTTTCTAAATGAATCATAATGCTGGCCTTTACTTTAGAAGGAATAATTACTTTTCCAAAAAACAGACACTTTGGCTAAATGTCACAAAATTTTATGTATTTAATTTTTATTAATTTTACTAAAATAATACCACAAACATGTGATATTTTTATTTGGTACACTTCACATCCACAACTTAAAAATTGTTAAGAATTAGAGCTATTTCTGAAGAAAAAAAATCATTTTAAATGTTAACTTATTTTCAAAAATGATCTAATAGCTGTGTATCTCTTTATCCAATCAACTAATGTCTGCAGAAAGACAAAAGAAGAGACCTATTCCCAAAAATGAAAAAAACAAGATAGGTAACAGCAATTTTTTCTGCCTTCATAAAATTTACACTTTTGAATATGAGAAGAATAAACTTTTTAAAATCAACTAATACACGGTGATAAATAAATAATAAATTCTAAACAATTTGGAATGTGCCCAGGAAGAATTTGGAACCAAATTATAAGGACATCCTTTCAATACTGTATCATTTAAATGCTTCTTAGAAGTCATATTTGGACTTTCGGCAATTATTCTGGTTTGGCTGCTGAACTATATAATAAAATAGTTTTATAAAGGTCCCCAAAAACCTATCAATTCCACATTGCTGGGTGTTGCATCTAGTAAGAGTGAGCCCCATTGAGTAGCACGGTTACTTTACCAGATCTGACTCTGTTTAATTCCCACAGAAGCTGTAGGGTAGTTTGTTAATGGATACATTTTGTAAACAGAATTTTCAAAAGAATGTTCACAGTTGGGCCTCCTGTTGTTTTCTATTGGTTCACAGCTGCAGAAAGCAGTGTGCAATTATCAAATTGGCTTTTTCTACAACGCAGTATAATACTAACACATACAATTTCTGGCCTTTTTTTTCCCACAAGAACAGCAAGACAATCATTTGCATTTTAACGTTAGGTGTGGACATTTCTTCTCTGGGTCTAATTGACCTGATGCAAGTTACAGAGAAGAAAAATTGGAGAGCTAGAGGAAACCCATTTTCAAAAATCAAATCACTGAACCTGAACCACAAAAAGGGCACTTAAATTAAACCGCCTGATGAGTAGGTTTGTTCCTCCCTGCACCCCAGTTGCCACTTTTCAACTATCCCTTTAATACAAGTTTCAGAGGAACTGGAATCCTGCCAAATCCAGAAATGCTGAAACAGATAACTTGACTAAATCCAGACAAATGATAGAGGAGTCTGTCTGATCTTACCTTGAAACTACATCCAAATAACATCAAGTAAGACTACTGTTATTACCATCACGACAATCAACACAAAATGACTGAAGGGGCCAAACATATATCCCCAAATATATCAAAATATTTTCATATTGTTGACAGACTTTTTTAAAACTTGCAAAAAGAAAAAACAGTACAAATAACCAGTCTCAGTTTATATTGTCACAGTAGTGACATAGAGTATTGGGGTTCAAATCGAGTCTTTTTAGCAACACATGAACCACTCAATGACTAAACATGAAGAGTGATCAAACTCTATTAAATGGCAACAAGCAAAGTAGATGCTCATGTTCCAATTATGATTAATAGAATATAACGTGGGTAGTTCTGTTTATGAAGATTGGTCTCTTATACAGAAGAGATGCCTCTTACAGTTGGATATGAAGACTATATCTATAAGCATACACCATTAGCTTGATTTTTATCTCTTCTGTAAGTTTATGAAACCACAACTGAATATCTTTATTAAGCTTCAAATAAAGTGCTCTTTGTATTGCTTTTCAAAATGGAAAGTGGAAAAAATTTTGTATAAATTTTCTAAGATGTTAACAGCTTAAGCTACAACCTATTTTTAAACATTAATTCTATTTAAAACCCAATAATTATTAAGCAATACCACCATTACGGTACAGTAGGTCTTTGTCATTTACATACTTAATAATTATTGTTTTAATGATATACTATTCTAATGATATACTGATTTTCCATAACATAGATTAATCTATTACCTTCCTCCAAGTGCAAACTTGAACCATGTATGACTGGATAAGATAGAATCTCTCTCTTCAAATAAGAGCCCTCATTATTTCAGCTAAACAATCAAGTAGATGTTAAAAGCTTTCAATGCCCTAAGCTGAAGATGTATGTATTAAAAAACACATGAATGATCATTGCCAATTTACAATCTTTCTATAGAGTAAGAATAAGGAAGAGTAATGCATAAAACAAAGAAGAAAAATATAAATCTCAACTGTAATCACGTTCTTCAAGTATAACTCACATGTTGCAAAGAAGAAAACATAACTTACAAATTGTAGCACTGAGCTACCAAAGTTGCCTGGGCTGCTTAATGATGTTGCCGCGGAAGGGAAGAGAGATGGCGCAGTCCTTTCAGAAAGAACACTGACCTTTTTCTTCTCAAATATCTGTATTAAGCTGATATTGGAGTAAGTTGCTTAACACGGTACTTTAGTCGATTAATTCTCACTGAGAAACAACAGCGCACAACACACTAAGTGAAAGGGATTTATTTCAGTTCACAGTCTAGGCATGGTCCGCTGCTCTCACAGTGGAAAAAGCCCTGGTGCAGGACGCCTGGAGGAGAATGTTTACCTCACGGCAACAGGGACTGGGCAGTGGGGAGGAGCCAGCGCAAGAATACTGATTTCAAGCCATGCCCCTAGCGACCTATCCTCCAATGAGGTCCTACGTGTAACAGCACATGAATGCATCAGGGGATTAACCCACCAATGAGAATAGTACCCTCATAATTCAATCACCTCTCAATTCATGAGGCTTTCGGGACAATTTCAGATTCAAGCCACAATCCAAGTTTGTGTGCTTTCTTCCACACAATACTTATATCAAGCATTTTACACATAATAATGCTATTTTAGTGATATAAGAGCACTTTCTCAGGTTATTAACAAGCTGACCTGTGTTTGAAAGTTGCATGAAATATACAATTCTTATTCTCGATACCATTACAAAGAAACTGTATTCTATGTGCTTCTATTCATGAATTTAAACACTTGACACGTCACCTGATGAAACCAGGACATATTCTTAGTCCATTACATATTCTCAATAGAAAAAAACACTTGAGATTTTTTAATAGAAAAATTTGAAACAGCAAGATTTATACACATCACTGCAGTATGTAATTTCTACCATCCTAGGCCTCCTTCTGTCTATAAATTGTCTATCTGGAAAATTGGAAAGAAGAGTAAAGATTGGTGGAGACACAAATATTAAGTCTCTGGTACAAAAAAAAAAAAAAAAAAATTCTGGTAGGTTCACATACCAGGTAGTATGGATTAGGTTTGCTATAGAAGTTGGGCTATTTTAACACTTTAATTCCAATGGGAAGTTACTAAACATATTGTGTAATAGGTCACATACATGGGTACTATAAATTTTAATTCTGTGAATTCCACAAGCTTTTAAAACCTCAGGACAGATTCTGAGCCAACTGAGATGTGCACATCCATAAAAGAATGTCACTTCTTCAGTAGCCAAATAGATAGATAGATAGATAGATAGATAGAGAGAGCACAAAATATAAGCCAGGAAAACAACCTTCAAAATCTTATCCTTTCGAGCAAAACACTTGAGAACTAAGGAAATGAATAAAGCGAATTTCAAAAGCTAAGGAGAGATACATAAATGATTTTATGATTTTTACTTTCATAGAGCACAAAAAAGCTGACCTGTATAAAAAATTTTAAAACAAACAGAAAAAGAACTCAAAGACTGTTTCATTCTCAAAGACCCAAAGTGAGAGCCTTAAATATAAGGGAAAACAATTATTTTTATACAAAGCATCAGAAGTTTGTTGATTTTTTTGCTCAGTTTGGCAACTTTTCGAACATTCTTTACATTGAATTTGGTGCTTGCATGATATTTTCAAAGTGTTAGCTGTATGTTAAGTATTACAACAAATTAATCTCCAGTAAACAAATTTTATATCATATTAGGTTTATGTTTTTAATAATTTTCTATGGTGACTTTCTGGGGCACCCTGTATCATTTTTACAGTGAGACTTCATCATGGGCTCAAGGGAAAGATTTGGGGAAGGAACGAGATCTGCTAAGAATGGTCCCATGTCCAGCAACAAATCTGAATCCCCATCCACTTACCGAACTTTATGTCATATGAGTCAAAAGGTTCCACTCACTAGATGACAGGCAGGACATACTCACCTCTTCTCTCAGGCAAAGGTTAAGGGCACAAGTTCAAGCTCCTGTTCCTAGGGAAGGTGAAAGATGCTGCTGCCTCTCCTACCACAAGCATTTCTTCAAAGAATAATAATAATAATAATAATAGCTCCAGAGTTTGAGGCAGCAGGGTTGCTACAACTTCAAGTCCAGCCTGGGCTACAAAGCGAGTTCAGGACTAGCCTAGACTACAATGTAAGACCCTGTCTCACATGCACACAACAGTGACCTTCTGTAGGAATAAGGGTTCAGAAATCTTTGCCACCAATTCCAGTAAGAATACAGCACTACGGATGAAGTATGAACTTCTTTTGACAGAGGAAAAGGAAACTGCCCTAATTAAAAAATCATCATCATCATCATCATCTCAAGTTGGCTGTTAATGGGGAGAATAAGAACACTGCTAAAGGTTCATCATTATGATCCAGACAGACGCCACCGGCCTCTGACTGAAGACAGAAATTAAAACTTAGACATATCTCAAGTCCCCCTGCACATGCCTCATAGAAACAATAGCCAGCTATTCCCAGAAAAAGAGACCAAAGCATGAAGATTTCCTTCTGGGTGCTGATGTGCAGGGTCTGCTGAAAGCTGAGTATGCAGCAGTTACACAAAGAAAATCCCATTAGTCCAATATACTCACACTGAACAAAAATTAGCAAGAGCCAACAGTTGGCAAAACTGGAATCCACGATGCCCTACAGGTAACTATATTTGCAATAAACTCAAACCCAGCTCCACTGACTATCTAATTTGACTCGACGCTACATAGTATTCACCTGAAGGAGGAAGCATGGGTCTTTCTAGATGTGTGCACCATCTGGCTCAACCTTTACTATTCTTTTATCCAACATTCTAGAACTCAATAAAAAAAAATTTCCCAGAGACACTCAGGGGAAAAAAAATAAGTCTTTGCTAAAAGATAAAATGCACAATAAAAATTGACACTTGGATGACTTCAATATTGAAAAGAACAAACTTTAAATTAGCTGTCATTAATACATTAATACAGCGAGTAGAAGAACAGAAGAGCATCCTAAGTGACCATCACATGACTTGAGAACAGAGATGAAAACAGTCCAAACCGGCCAAGTGGAAAGCCTAGAATTAGACAGCATGCCAGGAGAAAAGGAGATGTTATTAGAAGACAGGAAACACACACACAACGGCAGAATCAATAAACCTAAGGTGCACCGAATGTATCCAGAATTGAAACCTCAAACACAAACGTTAGTGGAAAACAACAAATAAGACTGAATACAGTATGAACAGCTCTAACCTCGGGACAGAGGCAGCGAGTTTTCCTTGAATGTTTCTTCCTGTTTTCAGCCTTGGTCCCAGGAGAAACAGTGAGATGTGGGTAATTGGCCAACTACTTGCCTGCTTTGTAAAGGAGAGTACCTGTGTCACCAATGTGGGGTCACTGAGATCTGAGAAGATGTGTGTCCGTGTCCGTGTGTGTGCGTGTGTGCGCACGCAAAATTTTTTTTAGATTCACATTCTTAAGGTGAAGAATGCCATTATCACGCAAGTGATACTTGCAGGCTTAGATGGGCGTATCACACAGAAGACACTGAAACTAACATGTTATAAAAATCCAGGTCCTTAGCAAGTCAGGCCTACTTTTTTTAACTTATAATACTAAAGATAAATATATTTTCAAGATATTATTTATAGTAGTATTATAGTGGCCAATCACAGGCTCTCTTGAATATAAAGCTTTAGCTAGTAAGAGTTTAAAGCCAATTTTTGAGCTAATTTATGATGTTTCTATTAAACTAATGTGGTGAATGTTATGTCACATAGATAATCACCAAAAAATACCAAGAAAATATCAGGATATATGATTAATTATGAGAAAACCTTTTAAGTTTGGGTAAATTTAAGCACATTCTGGTTTTCTAAACACATGTAGAAAAAGATCGGAAGCAATTAAGTAGAAGAAACAAACTGGCCCCTCATTAAATGAAGTTAAAAGGAAGATAACTTTTTATATTTTATATATTCTACAACTCAAAAAATGATTAAGTATGAAAAATGGCATGTTGAGACAGAGTAAAATTATATCAATGAAACACTTGACACAACAACTAGAGCTGTGAATAATGTATCTAACTGTACAGTGAGACGGTGTATAAATTTCACCAAAACATTGGTTATATGAAGCAATAAATAACTCTAAAATTATTTATACGAATAAGCAATGCTTGAAATAAGATAAAGTTAAGTGGACCTTATGGAGCTTACGTTTCATGAAAGTTACGTAGTGACCAAATATTGTCTCTTGTGACACTGTTTATTTTAAATTTGGAGTTAAACTGTTATTATCTCAAACTGTCAGTAAAATAATCTAATGTTTTAACTTGATTTTCTTCATTCAACTATCCATTCACTGATTTGAAATGCACACCGACGCCATGCAAAGCCATTCATTCTGCAAGCATCAATCTACTGCATATCAAAATGTTCTCACAGAGATGACTGATTGATTTAAATCCGAACACAGTGCACATTAAAGCCATAAAATCAGAAATAAAATATTTGTACTGAGAAGGAAATCAGCAGTATTTGCTCTCTAGCTACATCGTATAAGCAAAGGTTAAAGTAACAGTGCATTTTCACAGAATCTAAATATTGAAGAGGATGTTGGAAAGGAGAGATCAGAACACCAAGCCTTGGAAGATGACTGGTTTTCTCATAAGAAAAACAAAAGTAAGGCAGAAAAAGAACATTTATTTGGGTGTCAGAAAACATGAGTTTTGCTTCTTGCTATTCCACAACTCGGTTCTACCTTAAGAAAAACCAATGTGACTTAGTTTTCTCGTTTATGAGAGAAACTTAAATTCTAACGATCTGATTTTCTTCCGCCCACTTCATAACACAAAGGTGTGCTCTTGCTAAAGCCATCACACATAGGGGCCTCTTTCCTTGCCCTAGTCTGATGCTGGGGAATCAAACCCAGGGTCTCACCCATGCAAGCACTCTCACCACTCTGCTATGGCACCAGCCTGAGTTGGATTATTTTGAAAGAGGTAGTTATCCCTTTTTAACTTACAAGTTAACAGTCTATTATACAAAGATTTGAGGTATCGTACAGGATTAAAAATCATGTAATAACAAGGGAGGGATTAAATTAAAGAGCTTACTATCATGAAATGTCAGTGGCAGCCTATTTTGAATCAGAAAGGGGTATCTACCCTACAGTCTTGCAGATTAAAAATTCAAGTTCAGGCTGCCCCATTGGCTCTGGCTTTGGTGAGAGTAGCAGGAAGTATCATGTTATAGCCAGAAAGTTTGTAGGAGTAAATGACCATGTCTCAATGCAGGAAAGAGGCAGAATTGAACGTGGCTTCATTTGTTCCTTTTATAACCACCTTCTGGTGGCAGCAAACCCAGGATTCCATGAGAAAATGACTTGGTTCCTTTCAGAGGCATGATCTAGAGACTTCTCATGAGAGCCTAATTCCTAAGAGTCCATGTCAATATTGTCGCCCTAAGGTCAAATTTCTAACACATGACCTTTTGGGACACATGCAAAACCAAATCATAGAATACTAAGGAAAAAGTAGAATAAAGAAAAAACACATGGTAATGTATGTCAAAATACCTGCATAAATATAGTTGAAAAAGTACAAAGGAAAACTCAAACAATTACAAAATACTTCTTTCACAGGACAGTCATGTAATATCAGTTTAAGAAAAGCATAACTTGGCCTGAAAATAAAAGTTTAAAAATGTTTTCCCTTGCCAGGTGTGGTGGCACACATCCATAATTCCAACTCTCAAGAAGCTGAGGAATGAGGATTGCTATAAATCTGAGGGCACCCTGAGGTGCGACATAGTGAGTTCAGGATCAGCCTGGATTACAAAATGAAACCTTGTCACACACACACAAAAAAAAAATCTTAGTTACTTTTGCTTTTTTTTTTTTTCTGGGACAGAGTACCCAATAACCATATGTTATGGAAGAAAAGATTTATTTTAGCTCACAGTGTCAGAAGGTCTCACACAGTCTGTTTATGAGCAGATAGCAATAGTGGAAGCCCATGGTGAAGTCTAATGAGAGAAAAGCTCTTCACAGCATGGTACCCAGAAAGCGAAGTCGGGGAGGGACAAGTTCCTGTCTGAAGACTAAGACAAGGCCAGAGCTTTCCCAGGAAGAAGCTGTAACAATGTTTCTTCTTCCTTCCTTTACTTAGGTCAGCTTGGGATGCTAAATCCAGGGTGCCAGCCCTTCTCTCACTTCCTGGCCCACACACAAGTCAATAACACACACCTGAAAGCTCTGACCTGGGCACTCCCCAATCTCAACAAGTTAACACAATCCCCCCAGGTCAAGTTTCAAGCATCCACCTCTTCCAGCTAGATCCCCATCTCCCAACAGTACAGAGCTTGATAGGTACCCCACTACATCCAAATACATGAGAACAAACCATCACAAGTAGCTCCCCTCATTTCACATGAAGTCTAGCCATTGAATAATGAAGTAGAAAAATTCTCACACAAATCACAGTATAGAACACTCAGTCTCTTGTGATGGAGCATTTCTCATAAACTATAAACTATAGTATCAGAACTCACGTCAGGAACTGATTATAGTCTTGTAATGAGACAAAACCAAGGCAAAGTCTGTGATGGGAGGTGAAAGTGGTGTATGAATCAGGTCCTCAGAACACACAGTTTGAAAGTTTGGCATTTTTTTTTTTAGTTTCACACTAAAGTATTTCTACTTACTTAGAATAGAAGTTATAACTTTGAAAGCTGAAGCTAGACTTCACAAGGGAGAGGTAGGCATTCTGAAGCTGAAGCCACGTTTAATGTGCATGCATATTTTTGGAGAGAAAATTCATAACATCATTACATTATGAGAACATTGTCCTCAAACAATCAGTAACTGTAGATGTAGGAAAGGAACATGGGGAACAATTTATCTTGCACTTAATATTTCCTTGGTATTATTTTTTCTAAAAACTCAGGTTATGATGTATTTGGAAGAGCAAATTGAGAACTAGTATTATACATTTTGGCAGAAGCTGAGCAGACAGGTGTCATATTGCTAATGAAATTCATAATTTTAGACTTTTAAAACTTTCTGAGAGAAGAAAACAAAACTTCTGAGTATAAAATAGCGTTCTAAAAAGTGTAAAAAGACTGAAAACTATCTTAACCTGGTCAGGCCAACCAATATTTTTAAATTATTTATGCCTGAGCATAGAGTTAAATGAAAAAACAATAAACCTACCTTATCAATTTTTAAGAACCATACATATTATAGATAAGAATTTTATAACTTCTTCAGTGAATGTCATAAATTTTATTATAATTCTACTTACTATTCATACTACTATTATGAATTCTTTATCTATAGGGAATTGAATAAATACAAGGAGCCTGAAATATTTTCTTTTAAAATAATGTTATTTGGGACAGGGGATGTGGGTCATCGGTGGACCCTGTGCTTAGAATGCTTTTGCCCTGGATTCAATCCTAGCCCCTAACCCAAAACAAAACAAAACAAAACAAAAAAAAAGCTTATTAATTTTTTATCAAGTGAACAAATCTTCTATATCATAGAGCACAGTTAAAACAAATTTGGTCTGGCATATGATTTGTACCAGATTTTTCTGCCATCCCAACCTTAAAAGTTTAAGTCATTTATAATTACAATGTGGCTAAGTCTACAAATCAATTACATGGTCCTTCTCATCTGAGCCAGACTTGTTCATGTGCATGAAGTCATGAATAAGCTTCCTCAGTCTGGCTTGCATCACACGTGTACACTGACTGGCTACTGACTAAGTCTAGGTCTATTGGGTCACAGAAATTTCATGAGCCACTACTTTATAGGGTAACTGAAGAAGATTCTAAAGGACAAAACAGAAATATAGAAAATTGTCTTGAGATCTATGATTAAACTTGATACAATGCTATTCATTTAATTAGCAGGGAAAATTAAGTCCTAAACTAGAAGTAATTCAAAAAATAAAGAAATAAAACATATTTCTTAATGGCATGAACTTCAAAGCCCCACAGAAAAAATTTTAGAAGTTTAAAACTCCCCATAATGACCAAAGGAAAATAAGGATTATTTACAGAGAAAAAAAATATAAAATATTAGATGTTTAATACAAACTACATGTAAAATTTACTCTTATGTGAATAAATTAAACAAAACTAATGTAGTACTTAAAGTTAGGTAAAACAGCTTGGTTTTAGTACAAAGAATGTTGTGATTGTTAGAGGTAAGAAATAAACATTAATACAGCACCAAAAATAGGTTGTAGCATGTTAAAAAAAAGTCTTGTATCATGTTTTTCATTACAGAGAACAATTCATTTGGTTACTCTGAAAAAGTATTGATTTAATACTATAGGTTAAAATCCAGCTGCTTAAATTCAAATTCTACTAATTATTATCTCTGTAACCTTATTCTGTGAAATTATATCAGTTTCCTGAATGTTTTTATGCATAATTTTGGTTAGCATCTAAAATTCTACCTAACAGAAATTTTGTGCAGAGTAAATAAGCCAAGACAAACTGACAAATCTCACGTGTAACAAAAATCATGAAGTACATTATTTGAATAATGCTGTGCATATTTAGTTAAAAATATTAAAATCCAGTGCAAAATTTAAAGGGTCTAAAACATACTATGAAATATCAATAATTTTATATTGATTATTTAAATGATAAGAAAGTTCAACTCTTAAGTCTTGTGAACTCAATCTAAACAGCTTCTGAAACCAATTTTGGAGTGCTTACTTTGTGACCAATCCTATCTACAAAGTCATAGGAGAGAAAAATAATAAACAGAATTACATGCCACACAAGATAGCAGAGATTATGGTACTGAAAGCGGATCATCTGTATAAACCAAAACTAAAAGCGTGAAAACCAGTCATTACTGTCATTCTCAGAATAAGCTGCAAAAGCTGAAAGTCAATGAATTATTTTGGGAACCTAAGAAAATGAGTTTAGAGGGCAAAGCCACCACCTCTAAGTCTGTTAAGATGGGCAAACAGAGGGTCATGAACTTGGGACTGTGGCCATGAGAGCCTTTGAGTGACAGAAAGCTTAACTGGAAGCAGTATTGATGAATTTCCAGAGGCTGAGTTAGACAAGTATGAGGATGAAAGAAGTGTATTGGAGCTACTTTAAATATGAAGGCCCAAGTGAGTTAAAAGCAAAACTAGCATTAAAGATATACCATTCTAACATTAATACAAATACTGGATTATCTGTGAATCAAATATTTCTTTGTTAGTAAACAACAGATCGAGCAGGCTGAATATCAATAATGTACAGTTCATTGCACTATCAACCAATTTGCCCTAATTGGAAGAAGTAGAATCTCCCAACCAACAACAACAACAGTAGAATATATGCTTTGCTCGAAACCTTCTTTTTTTTTTTTTTTTTTTTTTTTTTTTTTTTGAGACAGGGTCTCCCTCTGTAGTCCAGGCTTGTCCTGAACTCACCCTGTAGCCCAGGCTGGCTTTGGACTTACTACAATCCTCCTGCCTCAGCGTCTGGAGTGCTGGGATTACCGGCATGCGCCACCATGACCAGCTTATGTGGTGCTGGGGAATCGAACTCTGGTACTTACAGCTTGACTTAGTGCTTGCTAAGCAAGCACTTTAACCCCTAAGCTATTCCTCCAGCCCTCTCAAAACTTTCTTGAAGATGACCAATATTCCACACACAAATTTGACCTTACCATCTATAAGACAACATAAGTTATGCAAAGTATTTTCTGAGGCCACATTTAAAAAGGAATTAAATGAAATAGAAATGAACAGAAAAACAACTAGAAAAAATTCTCAAAAAATTAAATGCAAACGAACATATATCTTAATGGATAGACTAATGACAAAGTCTCCAGGAAATGTATTTTTGAAATAAATAAGTGTGAATACAAAATGTAATTTATGAAATTGCCCTCTCATAATTAGTCCTAAAAAGTGAATTTATAGTGATATATACAAATATTAGAAAAATATTAAAAAATCAGTAACCTAAACATTTATTTTATGAGATAAAGAAGAAAGATGTAAATCTAAAGGAATCAAAACAGAATATATTAAAAATAAGTCTAAGTCAATTAAACTGAAAACAAGAAAACATTAGAAAATAATTTTTAACTTTTTAAATTTTGTTTTGTTACTTGCTTAATGATCGACAAGAAAAGCATCTAAGCAGGTTGAACAGGAAAAATGTAGACTACATGCAAATTATCAATATAAAATGAAAAAGAATACAATGTATGCAGTAATTAACAGCTTAGTTACCAAACCACAGGGGAAGAATCTAAATCTCTGGCCAGTGCTTGTTGGGCTATGACAGTTTCTGTCACATGCAGGAGTGTGGTTAGACACACACATATCAAATTATAAGAAGCATGGGTATTCTTTACAGGCAGAAAGTGAGAGAAAATAAGATTTGAGTTCCTAATGAGCCAGTTTCCAAAATTTAAGGCAACTTACCCTAGATGGATAAAGTCTAGTCTACCTGCACCCCGCTTTCACTGCATTTGATGCTGAAAGTTGCTATTCTTGAGTTTTATCCTTTGGAGGAAATGATAATTGGGCTAAATCACTGCAGTCTGTTTAATTTTAGGATGCACCAGGTCAGAATCCCGTATGTGTAAATCCTCTCTTTACCTCCGTCTATTGTGTACATTGTACAGTTATTTTTGAGAACTATCAGTGTAAATATAAAGAGAGAACTGTGTGATCCCAAAATCACCAAAAGAACTGTTCTGCAAAGACTCGCCACCATGCTCCCCTTGGGCGTTTAAAGAATAACAGAGAAACACTAGAAAATAATCCACTCTACAGCCTTAATTATGAAATGAGGGGACTCTGAGAAACACGCATCTCTGAAACATACATAAGAGGAATCAGGTAACCCAAATAGCTTTGTACTTGTTAAGAAAATTAAGTCAACAATTATAAACTTCCAAGAAACAGAATATCCACCCAGATGATTCCACCAGTGAACTCCAAATTTTAAGAAACCTAAAAAATGCAAAAATAATTGAACTACGAAATCACAAAACACACGGGTGACTACCTAATGCATGTAGCATTTGGGTGAAAGAAGCCATTTAGGCAGGCTATCATATAAATCTGTTTCTAATTATCTGTGTTCTAGAAAAGAAAAAAAATACATAGATCCAAAGAAATGATCAATCGTTGTCAGGGAATTAAGGGCACAAAGGAAGGATTAAATCAGTAGAATATAGACCTTTTTGTTTGAGGTTTGACACATTTTGTTATAATGCTGTAATTGTGGATAATTGCCGCTACAGAATTTTCAATATCCACTGAGTTCACACCAGAAAGAATGAATCATAACGTAAACTACTTTAAACAAATTATGAGCGTCAGCGAAAAAACAGGATGAAACGTAGAATGTGAAAACCCATCTCCACAATATAAGTAAGATACCGAAAGGCCACAAGATCTGTGAGTTTTTCTTTGTGACCTGAAACCTGCCGTTCTAGGTCACAAGATTACTAGATCAAGCTACGAGAAGGAATTGGAAAAATAGACAGGGTGGTCAGAGAACGGGCTGCTTGACACTGCAGTTGTAGAGAGGGTGCCCTGACCTTTAGTGACACTGTCTAGAAGGCAACATGAAAGCAAGCGTCTCAAGACTGGTTGTAAACCAGAGAACAGAAAGGGATCAGAGTTCAGGTGTCGAAAGGTCCATCTGCATTGGTTTTGAAATCTCCAAATCTGACCATCTAGAGCAGGTGAGAGTCACGCTGAATCGTGTGCCAGTTGTTAATGACATAGGAGGAATGACTAAAATGCGCGGGGGGTAAGTAAAGGACATACACAAGAGCAGGAGAGTCATGCACCGTGCTGACATGAGCAGCGCGCACATGGCCTTAGAGATAAACAGTTGAGAATCATTGGAGGTTGCAAAGAGAAACAAGCAAATAACTTCTCTCATCCAAGACCAAGGATGAAAGCGACAGCGAAGGTAGCCACCACTTCAGCGACACTCAAGGAAAGCAGTGTCTTTGGACAAGAGAGAGCAAAGCCAGAAAGCAAATTTCACCAAAGAGATATATACAGATTTCCAAAGGCATACTGGAAGTTTTTGAAGAGATGAAGAAATATATTGTCCAGAGCTCTATAGAAACTGGAGTCTGTTGAATAATGGATAGCAAAATGGCTTAAATAAAATAAAATAAATAATGGGCACAGTAAAAAAAAAAAATCACCATGCTGAGAATAGGCTGAGCAGAGAGGTGTGTTGGTGTGGAGTTGTTTTCTCAACTGTGATGAGCAGTGGAGCTACCTTTTGGGCTTTCCTAATAGTGTCATTTATTTGTTTCATTAACCTTCTAAATCATTCATACAAATAGAAAAATGATTACTAGACTCTGTGTTATAAAGGAATCAGCCACAATTGTTGCAAGTTTACAAATCCAGACAATTAAGCATCTCATTAATGAGAATCTGGGCTTCTGTGATTTCATCCAACAGATTCCCATTAGCCAATAGCCTTCTAGAATTCTCTTTTGAAAATAAATTGCATTTTAATGCTATCATCTCCAAGTTGAAAAGGTTGAGATCAAAGAGAGGAGAAAATATTTACTTTCAGACCAGACACCTGCTGCTTCCAATTTAGATGCTGGGTAAACTATCAAACGTGGGAACAGCAAAGAGAAATGTCCTGCCTTCTTACCTCCCTAATTGACAACATTCAGTTCTAAGCAATCTTATTCAGGGTCGCCTTTTCCTCACTGAGCTGACCAGGGGAGACCTTCAAGGCAACATGTGTGAGCTACAAAAAAAAGAAGAAAAAAACCTCTTCAAACAACAGAAAAGCACCGAATTCTTTGAAGAAACTGCGAACACCCTCTGGGGAGAAAATTAGACTTGTGAACTTTAAAAAAAAAAATGACACACAAACATTTTAACACAAACTGAAGAAAGAGGTCAATAGGGACATTTCTAACTGAAGATTGCCTGTTGAGGAAGAAATTAGTTTTCAACATCAAAAATAAATGAACAAAGGAAGCAGAAAACAACATTAAATTTGGGTCCTTTCAACAAGGAAAAATAAATCAATCCCTTGACCCTCCCTACGCGCAAAGACACTAATAAAGCTTGATTATTGTAACGAAGAATCTCTTTCCAAATAAGAAAATCTAAATCTGGAAAACAAATCATAAAAATATTTATAGGGAACTCTATGTCCTTGTTAATTTTGATAAAATATTTAATTTCTACTAACATCTTGTTTTAAAATAGGTAAGTTTATTGCTTGTAATTTATTATCTGTGCCATTAATTTGTCATTTTAGTTTTAAATATAATATAAAAGCCTTCATACAATGCAGGATAGCACATTTTAGTTATAGCGAATTCCTTCTGGGTTAGGTCTAGGGCAGTCTCAGATCTCCACAGGATGTTTGAAAAGGGAACAACCAAGGTGAAGGTTCCTTACTTTACCATCTGAACCCCATGCAAGCTTCCTCTCTGTTACTTTTCAACAAATGAAGAAAATTCTTTATGCCGAGAATATGGAGATGGTCTCAAGTGTTTTTGCTCGAGGACCTTTGTATTAATTTGCTAAGGACTCCATGAACACTGGTATACTAAACAGTGGAAGTAAGTTGTCTTGAATTTCTGAAATGCAGAAACCTGAGACCTGGAGGTGTCGGTTCCTTCAGTAGACCTAGAAGGAAGGCTGTGGCACATGACTCTCTGCTTCGCTTGTAGGCTGTCATCTACCGTGTACTCACATGACATCTTTCTTGTGCATGTAACTGTATCCAAATTTTCTCTTTTTTTCAAAAGAACACCCATCATATTAGACTGGGGCCCACCCTCTTGATCTCAGTTTGATTTTATTACCTCTTTCAAGGTCCTGCCTCCAAGTCTATTCTAAGGTATTAAGAGTTAGAGCTTTAGTGAATGAATTTTAGAGGAGTGAAATTCAGCCCCCAAAAACCCTATTAAGGAAGTTGGAAGAGTACACCTCCTTTCTGCACATTTTTAAGTTACACTGGAAATTATTTTCTTATTAAGTTTAAATGATATGGCTTCTGCCATAAGTTAAATACTGACATACTATATATAAACTATGATTATGACTTAAATATATATGAAATATGTAACCATTTGTTTTCAAATGCATAAACAATCATCTTTCAGACAACTATATTTTTCATTTTTGCAACTGTACTAATCCACTGCTTCTGTCAAAAGATTCTATCCAAATTTAGACTTATTAATGTATTTATTGACTCTTCTTTTTGTGTTTGTATATAAGTGTGAAAATATATAATCTTATGAGGCCCTAAGCAATTTCCTTCTCCTTTATTACAATAATTTACAATGCTGATGGTATGTCAATAACATCCATCGTAGCTCTTACTAAATGCCACTCTGTTGTTAGAACTTCTTAACTATTCACTTGTCTACTCTAATAAAACCCCCAGAGGTGGACACTACTTCTTCCCAATTTATATAAGAAGAAACAGGTATAGCTAGAAGTTAATGATTCAAACAGGATTCACACTCACGCAGGCCATCTCGGGAAATTACAATTAATCAAATCAACAAATACATTCCACGTGTGATAATATTACATATTAAGAAGTATTATTAGAAAATGCAACCCTTAATATAATGATAACAATATTATGATACTTTTATTAAAGGAAGCCTCTCTGGAACTGGTATTTAAATTTTTTCTTTGGTTACTATCCAGTAGGTTTTAAGCTGACAGACATGGCGTTCTTTTGTAAAACAAGAGGAACAAGTAAAAGGAGAAGCCTAATAATGCTTCTCCCGGTACTGTGCTAGGAAGGAGAACATACGGAAGTTGGAGATCTGGGAATGGGAAACTTTCAATCTACTTGTGTCCTTCACCCATTAAAGTTTTCAGGCAGGACCAAGCTTGTACTTCCTCATGTGAGATGCACTGTCTTAGCAGGAACCCCAAGTGGTTTATATGTATTCTTCTGTACAAACCACACTGGTCTTGTCTTCGTCCTACAGTCAGTGTGGAGAGTGGGGTAGGCTATTTCATGGCAAGGCCACGGGACACACTTTGCTTGATCGATAAATATGAAGCTAAGGAAAAGCCAGCATGGTGAAGTAACTCACTGGGCATAAGGCCAGTTCAGGTTGCCAAATACCCATAAGTGTATGGAAGAAATCATGCACAGACATGACATGAAAAGCCTGTGCATCCCTGTAAGTGGGTGTTTATTCATATCCTTTGTCAGTATTCTTACTGCTAAATGTAATTTTTAAAAAAGTGACAGAGGAAAAAGAAGTCATAATTTTGCTTCTGTCACTCCCAGTACCCACACTTCTTTAAGGGGAATGATGACGAAACAAGAGAAGGAAGTCTAGTGAGCCAGCAACACTGCTTAGCCAAACAAGCCTGGGTTAAATGTTACTACCAGCAATAAGCTCTGTGACCTCGAAGATACTGATTCTCTCTGCACCAGGATAATAATAATCCTCATTGCCACATTTCTTAGTGAGGCCTACCCAATTAGAATATGCCTGTTCTCTGTACAGTGGTTGCCACATTCTAGAACCCAAAGGCATAACCTCCTGTGACCCGAGATCTCTCCTAAGGCCTCATCAGCTAGAGCTCCACAGAACCTCCTTGTAAGTCCCAACTTAAGGACCAAGAATTAAACTCAAGAACCACTGGGAAACATTCATCTAAATTACTGAAACTTCATTCTCCAAGAAAAAGCGAAGGAAACAGTTGGGCCTATAGACCTTGAGTAGTTCAGAATAAAATGTGTAGAGCCTGATTTAGGCAAAAAATGAAAGAAGGATTTATAGTGAAAGCTGGGGAGAAGAGTCCCAGAAGAGATTCTGAGTGTGTCTCTGTCAATAGGGATCTTGGACTACTCATCATATACCTGCCAGACGAAAGGTGCCAGCGGCTATGGGACAGCTTTTGGTGACTGGTCTTTCTTCAGTTTGCTGTGAAAAGAGGAAATAATCCTAAAAAGTCCTTCCTATGCAGAAGTAACATTTTCTCAATGGATGAAGCTTATTACCTGAGAAAATCCTTGACTTCCTGGGGGCCCACCAGATGCTCTATTCTGTAACAGGTCCCACAACTTAAGCTCCTGCCTATCATAAATCAGAATATTCAACCAGATCAAGATTTCCCAATCCATGGCCCACAGACTGTAGGTAGCCTAGGACAGCTTTGAATATGGCTTAACACATATTCCAAAATTACATAAGCTAACAGCACTCAATTTATAAGCTTTATTATAGCAGTGGTCCCCACACCTGGCCTACCCTCACATGACCAAGAAATGTATTGTGACAGATACATGAAAAGATGTTCAACATCCCTAGCCACAAGAGAAATGCAAATCAAAACGCTAAGATACCATCTCACTCCAGAGAGAATGGCCTATATCAACAAGTCAAATAGTAATCAGTGCTGGTGAGGATTGTGGGGAGAAAGAAACCCTCCTGCGCTGCTGGTGGGAATGTAAATTCGTACAACCACTCTGGAAAGCAGTATGGAGATCTCTCAAAAGAATGGAAATAAACATCCCCTTTGATCCAGCGACACCCCTCCTGGGAATATTTCCAAAAGAGGCCAAAACAACACATAACAGAGATAAATGTATACCCATGTTCATAGCAGCACAACTAACAATAGCTAAAATATGGAAGTCACCAAAATACCCATCAACAGACCAGTGGATACACAAACTGTGCTATTTATACACAATGGAATACTATGCATCTATAAAGTCCAACAGTGTGGAGGCTTTTGCAGGCAAATGGAAGAAACCTGAGAACATCATGCTTAGTGAAGTGAGTCAGAAGCAGAAGGTGAAACATCGAATGGTCTCTCTGATATGAGAGACCCAGATCACAAGTAGTTCATGGAACTTAAAACGAAAAACAAAGTGAACCAGGGGGGTAGGGTGGGGACGGATGGAGGGGTGGGACGGGGAGGAACAAAAGGAAAGTGGGAAAGTCCTTGTCACCTTGACAAGATATGTATGTGCACAAAATGCTCAGCTTCGTTGTAAACCTTACATCTTGCGCTTATACACATCAATAAAATGGGGGAGGGAAGAAATGTATTCTGAAATACAGAAGTCAATTGTTAATTATGTGTATTTTGAATAAACAAATTTGAGCTATGACCTACAAATACACATTGCCAAAACCCTGTTCTGATATTGAAATTTAGAAAACTTTGGACAAAATAATCTTTAATATTTATTCAACCTGAAGTTCTTTAAAATTAATTTTCTGATATTTTAAATGCTTTTATTCATTTTATGTGTGTTTTAGGCAGGTCTGTAAACCGGCGGGGTGACAGAAAAAGAGCTTCTGTTTTAGGATTTTTGTATTTGTGAGAGGACAATGAATTTCTCACACTATATAATATTTATTTAATATCTCCTGAGTCAATTGGAATTACCAACTGAAAGTTGCAGAGATATCAGGTTAATCTTTAAGAAAGCTAAGTTCATGTTTTTTTTTTTTAATGTGGCATAAACAATGCTTAATGTCAATAGATTCTAATCTTCCTGAGAGATGTTTATTTGGAGGTATACTTGAACTGAAAAATTCAAAAAGATTTTAGAATATACAGATTATTCACCTTACATAGTGAAAAAAATCTAGAAAAAGTGGATGGAATAAAAAATAAGAGATACATATGTTTAACAGTGTTGGACAGAGAACACTACTTGTCAAATTTCTATTTTTAGATGATCATTTTAATGACCCAAAGATTTCTAATCTCACTGCATACTTCAATGTAAGAACCTATTTACAACATGAAATTCACATCACTAACTACTGATATTTTTATAGCAGGACTCACAAATTCAAAATTAATATTACAAGGAAATAATTCAGAAAATACCATTTCACAAATTATATAAATGTAACAAATTAGAGCTCTAATGGTAGAAATAGCAGCCCTGACATGCTTCTGTGTGGATTGTGTCCTCAGAGACTCTCTTTGGTTGGGGAGGGAATCTACATCAATGAAAGTAGATAAATTACAGAAAATGAAAGTAAAATATTGAAGTGCAGTGTAAGGTCCCATATTCTTTTACATGCTTTGACTTTATTTTTCTTGCCATTGCTTGGTTTGGTCCTTAATCTTGTTTATAAAATGCAAACATTGAAAAACATAGAAATTTCACTTGAAAGACAAGCATTCACCATAGGCCTCAGGGGTATATCATATTACTATGCTTCTGTCCATTAAAAAATAATCTGGCCTGTTTTTGGCCTTCGGTATATCTTTGTACAATGATCAAGTGTACAAAATTGAGCTGAAGTGACTTTGTGATCAATTTTATCTTAAGCATTTACTAGAAATTAAATGCTGGAAGATTTCTCTCCCCCCAAAAATTATCTTTAAATTAATTGTGGATGTAAATATAAATATGATACAAGCAACTGACTCCAGGAGAAAGGCAAAAATAATTTTCAATTTTGATTCTTTTCTTTATTCGTTTTTATTGTGATGACCAATGCTCTGAGCTTCTTTTTGATTATACGTTGCCTTCTATATCATATTTCAAAAAGTTTCTTTTTATGACCTTCTGAAATATCACAGAGCAGATTCAAACATGTCCCAAGCAGGCAATGAAATTTTAATGCATTTTTGTGGGAGCCGGTCCCAGCTCCTGCAACACATTTATCTGTCCAGAAGGACACTAGAAAAATCTCCTATTTAAAACTTTATAGGCAAATGCTTCCTGTACTAATAGGAGCTAAAATAACTTGTATTTTCCATTTAATTAGCTAGCTTATCCATATCATACAAGTGTTATAAAATACATATATACATGAGTCTCCAATGGAAATGAATCCATTAGCTAGTCTAACGGTATAACTATGCCCTACTGAACTCTAATGCAATCATTTTCCAAAGTTTGAGTCATCATTACCCCCTTAATTAATGTTCTTTTTTAAGCAGTTTAAATAAAAAAGGCTTGATACCATGGTTTATAATTCAAATCCCACACAACACAAAAACTTAATATATGTAAGTCAGTAAGTTGCAACTCTTTTTCCCTTTCATGAAAGACAGTTATGAAGTTCCAGCACTACTTTAGTTTTTAGGTATAGAAGCAAATGCAGGAATTGTCTATTTATGCAAAGTGGAGAAGAGTAGAAGGCCCTAGCCTAAATTCTCCAGATCAGTTCAGCAGAGATTTATATCAACCAAATAATTTACTTACTTAACAATAGAACTTTATATGAGAAGTCAATCTTAGATTCAGGAACACATGTATCGATTCTTGCTTTCTTCAGTAAAGGGTACAATTGTTTTGTTATTTTTTAATTATAACGAAGTATGATATGACTGGGCTTCCCCTACTTGTTTCTTTTCAAAAAGCAGTTTCCATTTATCCCGGATACTTGATATTTAAAATTCTAAATTTAAATATTGAGGTTATTCCCTAGAGTCACACAGTGGATTAGAATGGCAACGAAGGTTTCACTTTTAGAGTATCATTCGACTTTGCTGAGACTCTGATTTCATTTCATTATATTTGATAGGAATCAGCAAGCTGCTGCCTTTGCTCCAAATCCAGCTGCAGCTAATTTTGGATGGTCACAAGCTAAGACACCTTTTTGCATCTTTAAATGATTGGGAAAAAAATCAAAAGTCATGACAAATAAAAACTATAGAAAATTCAAATTAAAAGGGCCCGTAAATAATCACTTATGGGAAAAAGCTTCAATTAGGTATTTGTGAATTTTTTGCACTCTGATTTCACACTACAGTGATAAGTTAGTTAGTTATGACAGGGACCACACAGCCTACTGAGCCTAAAGAATTTACTACATAGTCTTTTACGAACAAAATTTCCCAATCCAAGTGTAGAATATTTATCTCTTTCCCTCTGACTGTGTCACATGTTAATGGTGTCCTCTCTAGCAGTTGTTCTTTATGAAAAAAAAAAAAAAAAACCCCGGCTATATTCTGGGTGTGTTTTCATGGAGTGAGAAGGTAGGCTGCACGTCTAAGAGTCACAGCAATTCTTTCATGTTTGCATCTCAGTGCTTAAAAAAATTAAACATTAACTTTTCTTTTATAACATCATTTGTTTTTCTCAAATTATTTCTATACGAATATAAAGGCGTAGTTTTAGCCTAATGATTTCTCTCATCCATGGCAGCTTACTGAAGATTTAAAGGCATTATAATTGAAATACATACACGCACATACATATTACTTATACATAAAATTATTATTTATAATATATATTACTTTTAGGTAAAGTTTTCATTAGATTTAGTATTTTTTGGGTGTTATATTACATTTAGTTTTTCTTTACATGCATGAGACATAATTCAGTAACACCTAGGAATCACATGGCTTGGAGAATCAATGACCACCTGCGGCAATTTCCGCCTCTTGTTCCCACCCTCCTAACCTTGCACACAGCCTGCCTTCCCCCCTCCCATTCTGAGTCTCATCCCTTTCTTCACAGTTCATCCCACCATTTCCTATGCTCTCTTTCCTGTTGGGGCCTATACTTATGCAATTATTTCTGTGAAGTCCACAAGAGGGGGTCACGTGATACATAAGGACGAGCCTACCTACGAAATAGCAACAACAAATTGAACTATTAGTCTCATGCTCCAAAAATATAAGCCCAAGTTTGCAACAGACTTGCTAGGTGGTGGGCATTACTCAAAAATGAATTTAAGTCCAAGTCAGCAAATAACGTTAAAACAAACAATTCGACCTGTGTCAGACCTTTCTATTCCTGATTTGATTATGGTTAAAATAGTATTTTATATTTCAATTTTGCTTAAACAGTTGATCTTAAATGTGAGATGCTAGATATGTTAAACAGCCTAATTTAATCACTTTACAATGTATATATTCATCCTAATGTCACATCATACTTCCAGAATACATGCAGTTATTACTTATTAATATAAAATATATTTTAAACTCTGAATGTAACTAGTAAGAATAGGAATATATAATGAATAAAACTCATTGAAATAACTAAATAACTTTTGTTAAAAATGACCAAGTACTTAAATATTTACAAATATGAACTACAAATTAATCTTAATAACAGAAAAATATTCATATGGTTATAAAGGCAGCTTTCTAAAGATAATTTTAAAAACAAATAAAAAGCATAAATCATCCAGACAAAACTACATAAAGCATGGAGCACAGCATTGTTTTCCATACAATAATACGCATTATAATAAACTGTATAAAACTGAAATTTTTAGTCAGCTACATATTATTACCAAGAATTTCATAGGATCAATTTTAATGCACTTATAGGGAAGGCTGGTCAAGATTTATGTAAGAATGAATGAAAACGGAGCCTCAGATATGATGTACCTTAGGTGTCGTGTCATTTATTCTGTTTTACTTATTTTAAGGTAAATTAAGGGAATAAGTAAATGGTTTATTTACAATGATCCCATTCACACTAAATTTAAAAACAAAACATTAGGAGAGTCCAAAAACTCTGATAACACAACTAGATAACAGACAAAATATCTCTGTGAGATCTATGTAGCTAATAAAATCAGTGTAGAAACTTTGATCACACTAGACAGCCAGGAAGTCTGAGAAGGGAGATGAAATATTCCCATCTTTGTAATTCCCCAATCATCCATCCTCCAAATTTTCCCTCTCTGGTTGCTGCTGCTCAAATATGGTCCTTTCCATCTTGTATGACACCACAAGAAGCTTAAGCACAGACAGTAGGCAGATGTCTCCTGGTGCCCAAAGCTCAGACACTGGGGTGATTTCATCACTGGGGCGCAAACGAGAAAGGGATGGGAACAGTGTCCAAAAGAGGTGAGATCATCAATCTCAGATGATGGGGAAAGGGAGAAAAAAACCAGAGGGCAGCTCAGGCACAGACAGCGGAGGTCACAGCTGAGAAGGCAGCTTGGGCTCCATCACCTCAGAAAGAGCTCTCAACAGAGTGAAGACTAAGGATCAATCTTTGCGACATGGTTAGAAGCCACTTGGTGTACTTGGCCTTTTACCTGCATGCTCCCTGGCCACATGAGTCCAATTTGTTATGTTTTGGTCTTAGTTTAGAAATTATCTAAAAATTATTTCATATTTCCTGTCTGTGCTAATATGCCACATGTCAGATAAAGGACCCAGGAACAACAAAAATTATGACCAGCAGAAAATGAAATTGGAGTCAAAGCTTCTTGCCCCTATGACCTTGCACTTAGGCAGCCAAGTCTAAGTGTAGAGTCCCAGTCACAGAGCAAAGAAAACCTTTATTGAATGTGAGTGGATTAGCCATCATGAGGGTTGGAAACTGGAATGTTTAACAGGCGTGTGAGTTGGGGACTGGGCAGAAGAGGACAACATGGGCTTGTTTGGTAGTTTAGAAGAGCAGGAAGGTGGACAACCACTCAGAGGAGATTGGTCCACACTGGATGGAAGTCAGGTTGGCCAATTGCCAGGGCTAGGAAAATTGTTATGTTGGGGCCACAGAACGTTACTAAGGACAAGAAAGGTCATTATGAGATGGAAGGTCACCATGACCCAGAAGTAATAGGGGAGGAGCTAGTCCTAAGCTAAGTTCATACACATAAATCCAAGCCATGTGGGGGAGGGGGAGTTGTCAAGAAGTTCAGCACAGAAGTTACCGCATGAGAAAACCACACTGTGTCATAGAAAGGTATTTTTGTCATAGAAAGGTATTTGTGGTTTCTTAGATTTTATTGTCTCTGCAAGTCTAGGAATTTTTAAACATTTATTTAAAATGATCTGTTTATTTACAAAAACAGAAATGGAACACTGGTCAATGGTAAAGTATAATTGTAAGAGTGATAAGAAATCATTATAAATCTTGTAACAAGTAAAGGAGAAAAGGTATTTGTCATAATGGTAGTCTGGAAATCAAAGTATAATGTAGACTATGGGCCTAGTGTAATATTAAAAGGAGTAAAAAATAAAATTAAGGAAAAATGCCTATGCTTTTAAGAGACAATTAAATGTAAAAAATTCCCAAAATGGCTGTGAATTTTCCTGAAAGTCCAGTTTCACTTGTAACTTGTCCTATAAAAACAAGGGCAGCTGTTTTAGCTATCTTAGGTTAGCTCTGTCTGAGCTTAGACAACTCCTAAGGATATCTGTTCTCCTCAAAGGTGAACAAGACTGACCTAACTGACCTTGTGAGTTTCACTTGAAATGATCTGTGTCAAAGTATATTACATTGAACAGACTTAAATGGGCAGTAAAGACTTTATTCTAGCCTAGCACAATGGAGAAACTGAAGATTTTCTAGACAAGAGGCAAGAGATTTTAAGTGCTGGGATACGTTACTTAAGTAGCACTGAAGAAATCTAGGACGCAACTCGGTGATTTGGTAGAGGTATCAGGCTGTGTTTACTAATTGCAACTGATGGAAGTTAGGCTTCTACACCCCTAGAGACACTGGGAAACAGAGATACTATTTTATGTTATTACATATGTTAGAGATAACTCAAGAAATACATCCTTGGGTTATGGGACATTTCCAACTCAAGGAATAGACAGTTTTTTCTTAAGTTTGCATAAGGTAGATCAGGATTCTATAATCAGAAAGATATATGCCTTAATACCTGGTCATGCTGAGCTGAGGAAAATGTTAAGATTACCCTGGTTTGGTGCCTTAGGTAGCCTATCAGTGACCATGTTCAGATCATCAATTATTGCAATGGATAATTTATCCAATAGAAGACAGACAAGCCTAGACCTGGAGGCAATGTGAGTTGGTGAGGTAAGTGATAGCCACCTCCTTCTTAAAGTTCCTCCACATTTGTTAGGAAATAATGACCAGCACCAGATTAAATCCCAGTATGTATAGATAGGCACTGTATGGAATGAGGGGCTTCTTTATTTAATGGCCAAAGCAGGAAAGCAACACTATGTCTTGCTCTTGTCTCACACTAATCACAAACACACATTTCTGATTTTCAGATGAATGGCTCCAAGTAGGGTGTTCCAAACAAAAAGGCCCCTGTGGCTGCTGTTGCTGCTTCATGTACCTTTAATGACTAATGAAAATTCATAGAAATACTCTTTCTCTTCTTAATAAATTGTTCTTGAGAACTTTACTTTTTCATAAAGTTCCCAGTTAGTAAATGTATAAGTAATTAATGCCGGGGGAAAAACTGTCTCCTGAGTAACTGGCTGGTTTTCTACATTCTGATGAGAAAATTCTCTAATGCAGACAGCACAAATTATATAAACAGTTAAGCCTTCAGTTCCTGAGGCAGGACCCATGGGTGGGAACCCCAGAGATAGCATGTAGGGCTGGGATATCTAGCCAAGCTACCTCCTTCTAGGCCTGTTTCCTCCTCTCTAAGCGTAGATCATCAAGGGGCCTTGCCCAGCGGGGCCCTTGGGAAAAAAATGTGGAGGTACCACACAGAAGCCACAAAGCAAGATAAGCTGCTGTAAGAGGATCACAAGAGCCAGCCTCGCCTGAGAATTTCAACATGTTAGGGACACCCTGCCCAAAACTCGGGGGCAGAGGAGGAGAAAGAGAGGCCCTGGGGATGTAGATCAGTGCAAAGACTCTGAAGTTCGATACCTAACACCAAGAAATTTAAAAACACAAAACAGAAAATTCAGTTTTCAAGCACAGAAAACTTGCAGCATTGCAAAGAGTTTGAAAGAGTCAGACACAGAGCAGTATAAAGTGCTCCTGTTGATGTTGTTTTCTGGTTTTGTAGAGAATGGGTGTCCTGTTGAGCTTGAGGTTTGTTGTTCATACTTCATGTGGTGTGTGTGTGTGTGTGTTTGTACACATGCATGTGTATTACTGGAGATTAAGCCCAGGGCCTTCATACTGAGCTACATCCCAAGCCCATTTTAAAAATTTTGATTTTGAGATGGAGTCTCGCTAAATTACTAAGTTGCCCAGGTTGGGCTCAAATACGCTATCGTCCTGCCACAGGCTCCCAGAGTGCTGGGATTACAGTACTGCACCATCAGGCCCAGCTCATGTGTTTTCTTTATTGAATGTTTTTCAAGCATTTCATGAGTGTTTCAAGTAATAATAATATAAAAACTATAGCAGAAAATACACCTCCTTGTGTTAAGGGGCACAAATATCATAACTGTATGAAGCACAAGGCATTAAATAAATTTCAGCAATAAAGTTCAAAAAGTTTATTATGAAACTTATATAATAGAATATATGCCCCTGTGTGTAATATTCTGTGACATATACAGATTAACATAAATGCTTGAAACTAAGAAGTGAGGCAAACTTCATAACATAGAAATATGTTAAGTATACTGAAAGAAAAACAGAGAAGACATAACTTCTAACCATATCACTGCCAAAAGATGATTTGTTAAGAATTCTCAGGCAAAACAGTTTCTTTCTCTCTTTGTAAGTTATTTTTGTGTCATACTATGATAACGACACCTGTTCTGTTTACCCAAAGGGATCTTCTGAAAATCAAATAACATAATGATTTTGAAAACCCTGGTAATGTACTACACACGTACGTTATATGAATGAAACAAGTAGTGTAATTAGAAGATTGTGTTCTCAAAATGTGAGAAATTAGTCACGGTGTCTTAAAAATCTGCAACTTTAAAGCAAACAGATGGATCAGAATAATTTGGGGAATGGCAAACTTAGGATGCTTTGTTTCCTTGTGAGTATGCTTGGAAATAATACAGAAAATCAAATTACAGTAGTGGAATATCAGGTGACCAGAAAGGAAATGATACAACAGCACGTATCATCAAAAACACAAGAGAATGGGAATATAAAAGGAAGAGCGCATAAACGTACTTGTAAAATTTATTTCTGAGTATACTACAATGTTGGGCAACACAAGAGCAGTATTTATTGCAGGGTTAAAAATCTTCAAGTGTTGCTGCTTGATATTGTTTATGCAGGTGACCTTAACCATTCTATCTTCTGTATATTGATCCTTAATCACTTGTATAAATGTGTTCTTTTCTCTTCATAAGCATAGCCTTTCTGCTTCTAGATGAGAAAGTCCATAAATGATTTTGCTCAGATGGAAAGACTTTCCCATTTATCAAGCATCTATAATTGCAGCTGGTTCCTAACGGGTGATTCTCATTTCCTCAGTCTCCCCTTTTTCTCAATTGCTCCTTATTTATGTTCCATCAACATGAAGAATTTAGAACCAATTTTATAAGATTGGCTTGTTAGGATTCTTTTATGTTGTTTTTAAAATTGACGACAGTAGTTTTTCTGGTTATGAACCGCCACTAAAATCATGAAAGTCATTGTAATTTAAAATATTTTGAAATTATATGAACAATCATTACTACAATAAGAAAAGAACCAGTCAACTCAAGGCATAGTATATGTGGCTTAATTCTACAGCCAAGCAGGGACAAAAGTGGTATTTGCATGACTGTTAAAAATAATAACAACAGAAGATGCTATCTATGAAAATTATAAAATCAGAGATTCTCCAAAAGGTACAAGCAAATTATAATGGGAGGGGAGATGAGGCCTAGGAAAGAAAACAAGACGTATTTCTGAAATATAAATAAAGATAACATGGTTAAGTTGGAAAACCTACTTGATTGATCAGGCCTACTGAATTTTTATATGGTATAACACAAAATAAGCACATAGAATTTATGCCCTGGGAGAGAGGACCTGGAATCCCAGGACCATGAGTGTAAACTTTTATTCCAAAGACATTAATTACATTTGTACATTATTTTTCATCAGTAACACTCCCTTCCCTCATGCCTCTGAGCCACAAAAATCACTGAGACAGAAGTTGACATACACAAATAAAAATTATTCAATCAGTGTCCTGCAGATCTGAGCAGTGGGTTTATGACGGGAAAATGCCCATGAGAACTCTTGTTCGTCACGAAGCACTCAGTGGGTGCACGTGTGGCCGTGAGGATGCTGAGGGAAGCAGCAAAATTGGAAACAAGACCCTTCCTCCCACCTCTTTCCATACTAAGCCTTCCCTGAGACCACACCCTGGCCCAGAAAACATCAGCAAAGGTGAAAATTGTTCCATAATATTTGAATAACTTTTCATTTACACATTTGACCCAAATACAAAAATTTCAAGAAAAAAAAAGAAACAATGTTTGTTAGAGCGAAGATGAGTGATCAGTAAAAAAAAAGATTCCAGAAGTCCAGGTTCGCTTTGTGACCCACAGATCGGACGTCTCGGTAAATCGTGACTATGAAAACACGAGTGACATGGTTGCGTCCTCACTGAGAGGAAGCTTGGCGCTTGCAAAATGTATCGTTGCATAATCCCTGTGTAAGTAGGTACAGTGCCATAAAGCATGTTTTCTCGCTTTCTTCCTCTTCTGTTATTATTATTGTCATTGCTGCAGTACTGGGGGTTGAACTCAGGGCTTTGCAACAACCACACACCCAGCAGCTCTATGTACACACACAGACACAATGCACATACACAGTATTCTTTTCAATTTTGAGGCAGGGTTCTGCTAAGTTGATAAGTTGCCCAGGCTGAGCTGGAAGTTGTAATCCTCCTGCATCAGCCTCCTCCCAGAATACAGTTACAGGCAAGCATCACTGCATATCTACCTAGTATTGTGTGATAATATATACATACATACCATCCATATATCTTTTATTGTATGACAGTGCATTCTAAAACTAACCTCTGAGTTTTGTGAAAATCCAACAGTCATTTTTGTTTGGTGCAATTGTAGACAATTGGACAGAACTATCAATTCACTCATTTGGATATTAGTTTGGAGTTATAAGAAAACAGTGAGTTTTAAGTTATCAATTAAATAAATTAGTACTACTACTTCCTTGTCCTCTTATTTCAGTATACCAGCACCATAGCTGCAACTCTCCAAGCAAGGTATAGTGTTTCTTTTAGGTCACACAGGACCCATTTTTTTAGCACTTCCATCTAATGGACTTCTACTGGCCTCTCTAAACACCTAACTATAGGCAAAGTGAATTAGGCAACAGGGAAAACCCAGCTCATTAGGATCCAATGTGCTGTACTGGGAACTAAATTAAAGAGTTTCACCTCATCAAACATCAAGAATTCGCCATAGCACAGACACTGATGAGCAGAGGCCATTGTCTCTCCACAAAAGATGGCTCAGTCTTTTGACTTCCAGATGTATACAACCAACCTCCTTCTTTGATGTTTCTGGTCAATTCACAAGGTCACCTGAGTTTTCCAAAGGTTGCACTGTAGAGTTTTATAAAAGTGTCTTGGGACTGGACTGCTCAATATATTTCAGCTTATTTTTTGCTACGTTTCACTCAAGTGCTTCCAGAAGTGCATCTCTGTGCTCAGAGTGTAAAACAATGTCAGCAATGCGGGGTGGAGGAAACAGCAGAAGCGAATCAGAGCAAAGACAGAGATATTAAACTGTTGTTTGCCCTGTTCTCCATTGGGTTCTTCAAATAAATGCGTATCATTAGGATTCTGGAAATATGGGAGAGAGCTTATTTTACTTTGTAGGTAGTCACCAAGAAGTGATAATTAAAATATTGAAAATAATCAAAATATTAACGAGGGAAAATGGCTGGATGGCGTTTTCAGATCAGTTTATTAAGTCAAAAAGGCCTCAGACCACTTCCCAAGAGAATTTAGGGAAGCAGAGCTGTTCTTGAAACAAAAAAAAATTCAGGAGAGAGGAGTGACCGTTTCCGTTAAGTAACTTTTTAAACTTAATATTTGTGTATCGATATACACAAAATGATAGGTATTTGTGGAGTATTGTAATATTTTAATATATGGATACATTATGTATTTTCCAAATCAAGGTAAAAATATCTATCAGCATTTATCTTTTCTTCATAATGAAAACATTCAAAACACATTCATCTATCTTTTGAAATATACAGTGTATTATTATCTGTAACCATACTACTTTAGGATAGCACACCAGAACCTCTCGCTCTTACTACAATTTAATACCTCTTGATAAATGTCTCACCATCTTTCTCTCCTCTCAACTTTCCCAGCCTCTGGTAGCAAACGCTCTACTCTGAACTTCCATGAGATTGTGTTTCTTTTACTTCCCACATAGCAGTGCAATCACGCAGTGCTCCATCTCCTGCATTTGCAATTGACAGGTTTAATTATTACGGAATTCCATCGTCTACAAGTAGCCCATTCTTTTTATTCATTCTTCAGGTGATGGGCACTGACATTGTTCCCAGGGGGAAGGTTGCTGGAACAGGCAGTAGTTCTGTTTTTAATTTCCTGAGGGACTTCTACATTGTTTTCTATCGTAACTGTAATCATTTACATTCCTATCAAAAATATGCAAAGATTTCCCTTTCTCCACATCCTTTCCAGTACTTGTTGTATTTGTCTTTGTGATTCTTGCTATAATGAGGTGGGAAATGACATGTGAGAGGTGAAGTGGCATTTTGAATAAGAAGTTAGGTTGGCTTGCTGAGATTCACAAGCAATCTAGAACAACTGGTACACCATTCCAGCATCATTTCCCAAACAGCCATCAGATTTTCTGCGACAATTTATGTTTTATAGAAAATGCTTTTAAAAATACTGTTTTTGAAGGACACCTACGGTTTGCCCGATTAAGCACCCAATGCATTTCTAGTTCAGTCTCATTCCTATAAGTATTATAAAATCCCATCTTGAAAGGTGTAGTTTTTCCTTTCTGTAGTAAGAGGATGGAGCCTACCACCTTCCCACTGAGCTATATCCCAGCCTAGTTTTTATTTGCTATTTTGAAACAGTCTCACTAAGTTGCTAAATTGCTCAGACTGGCCTAAAACTTGCAATTATCCTGCCTCAGCCTCGTGGAGGGCTAGGATTACAGGCCTGTGCCTCCTGACCCAGCTTGAAATTTCAATTTTGACTGTGTTTTCTGAAACACATGGTCCCTTCCCTAGTAGGATGCACATTAATAAGCCCACATGCTATATGCAGTGATAACCTCAGAGCACACTGAAGCATGTCAGCATCTACCTCACATACCAGGTTTGAGCTTCTTTGTGGTTTTATTAACTTGAAGAGGGCGGAGAATCTGATTTCATTTTCTTTTTCTGTGTTCTTATGTATCTTCTACAGTGAATGAGTAAATCAAGAATAAAACTTGTTGGGACATCATTATGTAAGAGTCCACCAAGGCCATCTTCCATCAGGAAAACACACTCAGAAACTTCAAAGTATTTTGAACTCGTGCTAAATAATTAACACAGGTACAAAAATATCTAGCAGACTTGGAGGGCTGCACAAGGGTAATTCAGATGTAAATTTCAATTTAGAATTTAGGATTGATGACAAAAATCCTTGAACCAATTATAGTGTCTATGATACTGACTTAACTCCTTTTGTGGTCTGATAATCTTGTTCTATGTGTTACATGCCACATTTTTGTATTATAAGATATCAATTACTTACAAATGGTTCTTACTATTATTTGGGTAAGTACTAAGTCCTGAGTCTGAATGAAGACTCTTAAATGTACTTAAACTTTTACAATTAAGAGAAGTACCTTTTTATAATCTGCAACTTCTAGAAGCTGCCAGTTGGCTATCACCAGGAAGTTGCTCCTCTTTATACTTTAGTGTCCTGTGATGTTTTTCTCTCTCTATTCTATCTGTTCTCTGCTGTCTGTTTACCTTAGTGATATAAACCACATTATTTCAATAGAAGTTATATTCTGTATTAATGTTTGAAAAAAAGGGAAAATACACTTAGTTGGATTAATGGTGAAAATGTTATGCAGGAAATGAATACTACAAAATTTCTCTTGTAAGACAATATCTGTCCATAGTACTTCATATGTCTAATTCCTCAAATATTTGTTAGTTGTAAATGGACTTTGGAGCAGCAACAGTAGCTCCAAGAGATCTGTTGAAATGATTTTTTTTTGTTTGTTTCAATAAAGCACATGGAAAAACATTTGAGTTTTTTGTTTTGGGAACTGTAAAGATTGAAGAGATATAGCTTATATTACTTAGGAGAAAATAAAAGAAAATCACAGCACATCAAAAGACTGAAAAAATTGAGCACATATATAGAGCCTCATCTTTTCATAGGATAACTTTCTCTGTACTAGTCACCATTTTTAAGCAACTAGGATATCCAGGGATCATGGGTACGGGGATGCAAAAGTGCACAAGACATAACTCTTGACCCCAAAGACTATACAAGAAGAAACAGCTAGGCTGAAAAGATATTGAATAATAACAATAACACATACAATAGTAATACAAATGAAATTACTTTTGGACAGAGATCTGAAGTTGTCGTGGGTACTGTATGCACAAGGTTGAATAGTTTTCAATCATACGAAATTAAGAAAAGGAAATTTGTGAAGAGAGACTCACATGCATAAAGGGCTAGAAGCATCAAGGGTCTCCTACAAATTCCAGGCAGTTTTATTCACTTGACCTTAGGCCTCCTATGATGAGAGATAAATATATACAAAGAGGCAGGAAACAAATCACAAATGAACATCTGGCACAAAGGACGATATGACAGTAAGGATAGTCATTTATCTTTCATTTAATGAGGAGACAGAAACCTGAAGATTTCACAAACAGTGACAATTAAGAAAACTAAGAGGTGAGGAGAAAGAAAAGTAGAATTGAAAAGCTGGAAGAGATGCAACAAATAGGATGATGAAGTTATTCATGGAAAGGATGTTTTATTTTCCCACAGGAAGACTGACTGAGTTATATGTCAAAATCTCTGATACGCAACGGAACCAAGTTCTGATTAGACTGAGACTTCTCCTGGGTTACAGTGATTACCACAGAATCCTGATAGTCTGCCTTGACAGGTGTTTTCCATAACTGGAAAATGAACCCACAGTACTAGAACTCTAGCTGTAAATTCTGATGCATTCTGACCCTGCTGTGATTTCCTTAAGAACTCTGACCAGAGTCACAGCTTGTATTGCCAAGAAGAAAACCTCATTAAAATTTTTAAAAAGGACAAACAGGCCAGCACGACAGCGGTGCCTGGAGAACAGGCGACGTCAGAACTCTTAGGCCATCTGTTTTTCTGTGATGGCACCAGCCTCCTCATTCCAACCAAAGATTGTTCTCCACGAATGTGCTTTATATTGGCCATGGGGAAGAAAGCGTAGATAGAACTCCAAGAAAATGGCAATTCTATTTCTTCATTTCTCCATTATTGAACACCAGAAAAGATATTGTAAGTAGTCACTCCAGTCGAGGCTGTCACAGCACCTCTACTACAAAAACAAAGTATTTTTCAATATTGTCCTCTTCAGAGTAAATAGAAATAGCACCTTATTTTGTTTGCCGAGGTTTTACCCATAGCTTGTCAGTTTTGTACCAGAAGAAAAATACCCCTTTTACAGCATGAAATTATCAAGAGAGCTAAACAGACACCACACTGTGTTTTCCACTGTGTAAAATAATCCAGAGAGAGTTGTGCTGTAAATCAAATGTTTTACTATTATGATGCATTGAATGACTGATGGATTCCTTTTCTATTTTTTTTCTGTAGTATATAACAATTGAAATGTACTCTTTCCTAACATAGCTTTGAAATCACACACTTAGATTTTATTTACACATAGTGCAATCTAAGTAAATGGCAAATTTTCAGTTTTAGGCCAAAAAAAATGAGATTGAGTTGCAGTTGGCTTCATTTTTGCAATATGAAAATAATGACATAAATTGTGAAATAACTTAAAATTAATAAAGCCAATGGATGTTTTGGGTTTCACGCTACTTCAGGATATGCTTGAAGAAAAGAACATGTCAACTTTATATTCTAATCTTTAGAGAAGCAAAAGTGTTCCCTGTGTACATATAAAAATGAAAATAAACTATTTTTACTTTTCATGAACTAAATGATGAGAACTTCTTTTTCCTGTACTTTGTGTCATTCTGAAAATTAACAGACAAAGTAAAGAGAAATAATACTACTTCTTTAGTTCCAGGTTTAGCTTTACTTTGGAGAACTAATTAATAGATACTTAAATATTTCCTTACTACCCTCACAAAATAATGCCTGTTAAATCTATTAATATCAGAGCCTTAATATCAAGGTTCAGAGCCTTGTGAAGAGAAAGAGAGAGAGAGAGAGAGACTTTCTCAGCATTTTACATGATCTTGAGCTGAGCTTAACTGAGTTATCTATTTAACAAGCTTCTAACAAATATGTCTACATGTTACACTTCTTAAGTGTTGGGTGGTCGAAGATAATTTAGCACAATCCACGAATATCTAGTGAAGATTGTTTGTATTAAGAAGGAACACCACCCACACTAACAAGTGGAACAGTTCTATTCTCATATTGTCAAGTCCCCAAGCACCCCGATAATATATTATGAATATCTTCATTCGAGCTGAAGAGCACGAGCGACCTTCCCAGAAAGCAAGTTACAGCCATTACTTAACCAATTCCAAACCCATTAAAACGGTTCAGTGAGGTCACATCCTTTTACTTCCAATGACCACAGATGCTATGTGGGACACAGGTAGACCCGGAAGTTCTCCTTTTGGGACCTGCCGTACTGAGGGAGTAGTCAAAAAGGGGTGGGGGGAATAGAACATGAGGCTATTTTTTTTTTTCACTTATAAGCAGATTTCAGAAACACAGAAGGGCAAATCTCACTCAGAAAGGATGGTTGTCAATAAGCTTCCAGAGACGTGAGTCTAGAAAACATGTGTAAGTGATCACCAGATGAAGTGTAATGGGAAAGCCACTTTTGATTGAATGTCACTAAATTTCTTCCACAGCCCTGTATCAGCAAGAAGACACGTGTTGCCGACCTGCCTGACTGCTAGCGAGGCTAACTCATGTCGTTGAGTTTTGATGCTATCTCCCAGCATTACGAGCGTAAGTTAATAAATATTTAATTTGTGTAGATACTAATTTTCTTATTATACAATATTATAACCTTTTTAAATATTTTAGAGTGTTACTTTGAGACTATGGAAAGCTCTCCTTTCTCAATGAATTTTTACCTAACAGTGTTAGATAGAATTCATAAAACATTCTTGCCTAAAGCAATTGTCACTATTACTGTCAAATGGTGATTTTCTAACTCCGGTATTTTATTTATTTATTTATTAGTTAACACTCTAATGTAAGGCAGAGCCTTTGCTTCTCCTTGCATATTCATAGATTAGATACTGACATTATAGTCAGACTCTTCCTTTATACCCTACAAGTTATAATTCATTACTATCAAATTTTCCTACACGTGACCAGTAGGAGCCTCATTACTCCTCTGTGGTTTTGACATAGCCTCATCACTCTTTGAGCACTTTCCTAAATTTTGGTCTGACAAGATTTTCCCACACTTACTTCTATGCCAGTTCCGATATCAGTTTTTCCTTCAGGGAATTATGATTCCTCCTACTGAAGAGCATGTACTGTACTTAGAAACCAAGATCTCAGTAGCAGACATATTCATTCTAACTTGTGATACTGTTTAGGGTCCCTTTTAGCAGACACATGTGCAACAGTTCTTACAGCTAGCCAATATGTAAACACATAAGTAATATTATACCAATTCCAACTGCAATTCAATTTCCCAGAGATTTTTTATTTTTCTAGTAATGAGGGTTGAACCAAGGACCTCTGCATTGAACTCCTTATTTACTAACTTACTTATGTACTTAATGCTGTGGTTTTAATCTGGAGTGTCCCCCAAAGGCCTCATGTATTTTGATGTAATAAAATAGCTGTTTAACCTTGTGCTATTGGAAGTTACTTCTTGGTGGATGATTGGGATTTGACATGGAAGGATTGTGTCAATTTGTTGAGTGGGAAAGAGCTTTCAGGTTTGTATCATTAACTATGGGGTAGGAAGTGAGAGAGGGACAGAAAGAAGGAACATTGTTACAGCTTCTTTCTGCAAACTCTCTAGCCCTGCCTGAGTCTCCAGACATCTACTCCCTCTTGTTTCACTTGGCTTCTGTCTACAATGGGGTGAGAAGATCTCTAGCCTCTGCCATGGGCTTCCACTATTGCCAGCTATCTATGAATGGACTCTGTGAAGCCTTCTGAAATTATGTGCTTAAAATATACTTTTCCTTCCTTAAATTGTGGATGTCAGGTATTTTATCCCACCAAACATATAAGTAACCAAGACACTTACTTAAACCTGGAGGCAAAGTCTTGTTAAGTTGCCCAAGTGAGACTCAACTTGCGATCCTCTGGCCTCAGCCTCCCAAAAATTGCTGGAATTGCAAACATACACCACTGTACATAGCTTGCTGGGACTTATTTTAGCTCCTCCTTTTTCTATAACTCAATGAAATGAAACAATACCAAGAGATCTAGTGCCCACTATACTCAATTTATTATCTCATTTCCTCAGTACCTATTTATCTTATCAGGCAGCACAACTCCTCTGTCCTAAGCTTTCTTAAGAACTCACCCATGTGATAAGTCCCGTCCCAGTAACCCCTGCCTGGCCCTGTCAGCCCATTGAGGTTGCACAGGCCATGAGTGCATCCCGCCCCTGTTCCAGATGTTATATTGGTAGTTATAATGATGTAAGAGCACAATTCATAATTTAAAATGTCAAATGCATCTCTTTATACAAATAAGAAGGAATATATATATATATATATATATATATATATATATATATGTATGTATAATTTCACATCTGCCTAATCTAAGAAACTTTGGCCAAGGAAATTACTTTCTGTTATGAAACAAGCCCTAAACACAGGGTAAAATTATAATTCCTTGACCACAATATCTAATTGTCTAAAAAAGTGCAATTAATCAAGAAGTGGAGCAGACTATTACTTTCCATCTCTGGGGCTTATGTTATTTTACATTTATAAATTGGAAAGATTGTGCGGAAACAGTCTGAATCCCCAGGAGCTCATGCTAAGGGGAAAAAAGAGCTGTTACGGGGTGAAATAGGAAAGAGAAAGGAGGTGGCAGGGTTGACATCCCTGCCCTGCTTTAACCAGAGCAGCACCCTCCAGTCAACCTTATATATTGGACTTTCATTTTCCAGGAGAATCCCACAGCTGGAGCTAAATGTTTGGAAACCACGTACTTACCATGGACCACTCTATGCACATTAGACAGTTTTGTTACAGCCCTCCCATCAGTCACTAGATCTTCTCCACAGGGCTTAGCAAAGAGGGCTGGCAGAAAAGGCACACCTTAGCTTGGGACAGCCACATTAACAAGAAGACCGACTTCACAACATAATTGTGATGGTTTAAATAAGATGATGTATGTTATGTCCAGCGCACAGTGGTTTACAAGAGGTGATCGATAAATGTAATTATTTCCTTCTCTTTCTAGCACAGCGGTGAGCATCGAGTTGGTTCTTAATCGGTATTTGTTAAGATAAATTACATCTAAGCATTTTACCACTTAATACTAACCTGTCTTGATTTCAGATTGCTTTCTTTGAAGATTAACGACCAATTCATTTTGACTAATATTTCCAAACAAGTTAGTTGATTTAAAATTTGCTTCTTGTAAGTGCTGTGTGTGTGTGTGTGTGTGTGTGTGTGTGTGTGTGTGTGTGTGTGTTTCTAAGGATCAAGTCCAGTAACATTAAGATATAGTTCCAGTCCATTTTTATATTTGATTGAGACAGAGTGTCTTTAAGTTGCCCAAACTGGGCTCAAAATTGTAATCCTCTTGCCTCGGCCTCCCAGGATGCCAAGGTTCTAGGCCTGCACTACCAGGCAAGACTTGTAAGTGGTTCTTTGTGGTAGTAGAAATAGAAAGAAAAAGTTACCCAGAAAATTTGAAATCAAGGCTAATCATTAAGAAATAGCTAAGGAAAAAAACAACATGTAGTAAATGAGATTCATCATTTCTAAAATAGTTCACCTTAAAAGATATTAGTAAGGACGTTGAAAGTTTTTATGTCAGATATTTTTACTAAACCCTTCATAAATATTCTGATGAAGTAGATCCTGAAATCGGTCTGATAATGCAGATGAGGAAAAAAGTACTTAGAAAAGCAATTTGCCTAGGATTATGCAAAATAGAGCATCTAGCAATATTATTTCAATCTTCACAGCTAACTAACTAATTCACCATACCATAACCTGTGAATAGAAAATCGATCTCAAAAAAGTAAATTTTTAAAGACATTAAGTACTAAGTTAAGTCTAGAAGTGCAAGTACAAATAGCAAAAGAATTATCATGGTAAAAATAGACATTGACATATTTCATCAACAAATTTATCTGTTTCATTTTGTTCAGTCTGGACAAAGAGCACCTTCATAAAAGCAGGGTAAAATATAAGATAACCAGAAAAGAATAAGGTTAAGACTGGTCTTAATTACCTTGTCACTATGTCTCAATACCTGGCATCCACAATCTAGGAAGGAAAGATTTATTGTAGCTTACAGTTTCAGAAGGTCTCAGTCTATTCATGGGTGGGCAGCTGGAAAGTCGTGGGATCGTATGATGGGGCTGCAGCTGGAGCCAGAGTGGCCCAGGAAGCAGAGACCCTCACAGCATGGTGGAACAGAGAGAAGTCTGGAAGGAAGGGCAGACTAGCACATGCCCTGCCAGGTCAAACCCCAAGAACCTGCCCCTCCCAGCCAGGCCCCGCCTCCCAACAGCACACAGCATCCATAGGAACATGAAGCTTATGAGGGACACTCCAGATCCAAACCACCACAAGATTTAACACTCTACTAGTTAGTCATAGTCTTGCCTAAGGGAGGAGAGAGCACCAAGAAGATTCCCAGAGCAGGAAGCTCTGCATGGTGCGGGATGCCATCGACTGTACAACTCCACTGTGCAGCACCAAGAGAATCAATAAACCTGGCCATTCTTATTAATTCACGCTGTATAACTTTTCATCAGTATCTTTATTAAGCACTTTATAAACATGTGTTTTTACATATGCACAATTACACACATGTGCGTGTGATGGTTTGGATCGGGAGTGTCGCCCAAAAGCCTCACGTTTCCGTGGATACTGTGTAGGGTTGGGACCTCACTGGAAGCGGCAGGTGCTTGGGCTTGACTTGAAGGGGCATGTGCTGGTCCCGTCCTTCCTCTCAGACTCTCTTCCACCATGCTGTAAGAATCTCTGCCCAAGGAACTATGGTTCCAGCCACCCACCTACGAACAGACTGACAGCTTCTAAAACTCCAAGCTACAATAAATCTTTCCTCCCTAAATTTGTGGATGTCAAGTATTGAGTCACAGTGATGAAAAAGTAACAGAGACTGTACACAAACCCAACTTCCTGCTTTATGCTCACGTTCAAATACCTCCCATTGGGTAACCAGATTCCAGCCAAATTCACTTCATGATAAATTAATGAGGTGACAAGTTATATTTTTCATAAACATTAAGTTTCCTTTCACTACCTTTCAAAACATTAAAAAATACTTTGCAAAATCTACTTCATAACTTTGTCTCTCTGGCTAGTAGCCTCAAGGCATTCCTCAAGACAAGCACTGTTCAATCAGAACTATTCGTGCCCTGCTAATGGGCTTTTATTTAAATCACAGTTAGGACATACTAATGGCATCAGACAGGCCCACTGCTTTGCCTTCGGGTACTATAATCCAGTTCAACAGCAACAAAGTAAATACTCTCATAAAGCAGTGCTTGAACTTAATTTTCATTCTGAAAGTATATAACTCAGCATATTTTCACAAAATATGGTTGTTTCAAACAAATTTTTTGCAATCTTAAGTTCTGTACCCAGTTCTATGCGTGCTGATCTCCATGGCGTTGGGCATTTATTCTGTGTTCAGTTTTGTGAAGAAATGTTCTTAAAACCTGTACAATTTTTAATAATGGCTTATGCAGGTAATAAAATTGTTCATAAAAGATACAAGGAAGATTTTGTGTCTCATGCTGAGGATCAGGTTAATGAGAAAGAAAACAGACAGGAAGAATATTGAGTTATCCCATGCAAATAATTCACCTATCAGGTAAGATGGAAATAATGAAAAATATTTTTTAAAAAAACATTGCTGTTTGTTCCTGGGATACCCATGTGTACTTCTAATATATAAAGATTTGGAGAGGTGATATGATTTTTTCAGATGAATTAGTGTTCTTACAAATGGGCATATACACAAGTCCTTGAAGATGAAACATCACATTAGACCTAAGTTAGATTCAGTTATATTAAAAAAAATTTATCAGTAGTAAATGTTAATAAATATTTAAAGATTATAACCTCCTCACAAGAATATTTAAGTGTATGTCCATCTTTCTGAACATTGGTGGTAATGCTAAGATCTGACGTCAACTTTGGCCTATTCTGATGTTAATGCAACCAATTATTTCAGCCATGGGCAGATTCACGGTTTAACATGTTGTTTGACTTACAGTATCAAAAGTTGAACATAATGAAAATAAACCCAAGCATGAAAAATAAATCATGATACTGTTTTACTCATCTTTCTTACATAAAATAAGATTGCCTTAAGAAAAAATGTATGCTCTCCCAAACATAACACTCTTGTTCTTAATCAGAAGCTAATTTTGAATTATAAGAGTAATTAATGAAAGCAAACTAAACAACAATATAGATAACATAGTCTCCATGGTTACCACCAGTTGTATGTGGATAAGATTCCCAAATGCAGGTTTCATAATATAACTAGCTGCACCTAAAGTACTTGTTAAAAATACCAATTTCTGAGGCCTGTCTACTAAAAAGGAAGCCACAGCACCATCCAAAGCTTCCATGAGCGATTGACATCTCACCCCAGTGGGGGAGACGTGGAAAAAATCCGCACATTTCTTCTCTCCACTTGTTCATCTATAAAGTACTCAAGAAGATAATAGTAAAGTTTTTGGTGACCATAGGAAGACACTGAAAGAGATCATAGACTGAATGGGTCATAACAACAACACGGACCTGAACCCAGGTCCACACAACATGACAGCACAATCCTTGCACATGAACAGCACGACGTGGCTGGCTAACCTGGGGATGTGTTTTACTACAAAGATGGGGAAGGGCCCGCCTTTTAGAAACCAAGAATATCTTCAATTCTGCTTCACGGACATGACGTCAGAAGGAGAAACTACCAGGAAACATGAGGAAAACTTTGTGAGGAATGACAGTGGGAGGAGAAAGATGGTTCCTTCCATAATGGAAATGCTGATGTAGTGGCCTTTGGCCCGTTAAAACAACCACTGAAACATGGAGCGTTCTGGGTACGGTGGTGCATGCCTGTAATTCTTACATTCTGGGAAGCTGAGGCAGGGGGATCAACATGCATGACTTAGCAGTTTACTGAGAACCTGTCAAATTATCATAGGTGGTATGACAACAAAGAGAAAAAGAAATGCCTCACCAAACACAATATAAGGAAGGGGCCAGGGCATTTACCAGAAGCATTCAGAAACAGATATGACATATTCTATAATCTCGGTATGGGAAGGGAATACAGGCTTTCAATTAATTTCTTTTTTGCCATTACCTAGACACCATTATTCTACATTGTCTTGCCATGCCAGTTAAGCTTAATTATCAATTTGACTGGCTTGAGATTGGTATAGAGGACTGGAAAAGCACACTCCGGGTGTGGCCAAGTGGGTTACAGAAACATGATCGTGGTCCTCTATGTGGCCCACGGCCCATTCCTCTCTGAAGCTCCCCACTGCTCTGCTCCTAGGCCACCATACACTGAGGAGCTTTGCCCTACCTCACCCTCTGCCATAACGTACCCTCCTTAAAACCAGCCTATGCTCAAGGACGAACACCTCTGAAATTGTAAGCCAAATAAACTACTGCTTCCTTAAAGTTGTAATTGTCAACCATTTGGTCCCAGCAACAAGAAAGTTAATAAAGCCACCAGTGGCTACCTATACCAAAAATGCATCCTGTGACTGCAAAAAGCACCATCCACCATTCTTCTCTGTGGATAACTATCATGTATTCCTAAGCCTTTCTACATGACACCACCTTTTCATATCAGCAACGCATCAGTGTTTTATAATTAACAGAACCCTACCTTGGGAGGTTCAAGAAAACTTAAAGGGCAGGACCCAAAAAACATTACTGCCATCAGTCCAATGGAGAGAATATGCCTTTAAGGATAGTCACAAGTGAGAGTTCAGCAAAAGAAAATCATCTCTCTCTCTCTCTTTTTTTTTTTGCCAAATACAATTTCTTGTACACAGAAGAAAAACACTGGCCTATCAATTTTTAGCTTATAAAAATGGTGTGAAGTACTCTTTGAAAAGTTTAAGATTTTGCTAACACTACAAATACTCAAAAGTATCCTAGTTTCTGTTCCTTTTCTACCACAGGCTGAGACGCTGCCATCTGAAACCTGTGTTGAAGAGGTCCTCTTTGTAATCATCTGCTTTTCATGAGAAGTCATTAGAGCTCCAAAATCAAAATCTACCTTGATCACAAATATGCACATTTTCCATGAGGCTAATATAAAATAAATGTCATATTTTACCAGCTTTAGTTTGTTGAAGAGTTGATATTAAGGAGCCATTAAAAAACCCAAATCATATACCATCATTCATTGAACAGTTGAAAAATAAACAGCATGTATGTGTTAAATAATGCTATTAAGACATGCCAAACGCCAGTTATAATGACCCCATTAAATCAGATCTGATGAACAGTTCATGAGGTCTCGCTTCATGTTATTTCTGGAACTTCCGACTTCTGTTTATAATCTTTCTGGAAATAATGGTCCAAGATCTAACCTATCCAGGGCCTTTACCGCTTCTTTTCCCCCAAGACTTTTGATTTTAGCTCCAAGGAGTTCAAGGTTTCTACTTAGATATTGCACAGTAAAGGTCATCTCAAAAACACTTTTAAAACAGGCATTGTTTCCTGGCCTTCTTAAACAAGAACTTGAAAATGAACAAGACATCTTAGAAAAGGAAAGATACAACCCAAAAGTCTTCCAATGCCCCTCTCACACTATAGTCATTACATTTTTTGCTTAGATTGCTGTGCCCAGATTGCGAGACCCCAAGGAAGACCCCAGGAGCCAGTACAGATGCAAGCACAGGAGAGTTTTTGTTGCAAGCTGGCGCCAGGGCTCTCCCAGTCCAGCGCAGTGGAGACAAAGGGAGAAGCCCTGAGCACAATCCACACTAGATTTTTACAGGCAAAACCCACAAGATTGTAACAGAAACCATTCACGTTATGTATCACAAAACTGATTATCACACACGAAGGCCCGCTGGAAAGTCTCTATCAGTTAAGGTTGACTGAGTCTTTGTTTTGCAAGAAACTGCATATCTGGTGCTGTTTTCCAGAACCCAGGGACCTGGTTCAGCCTCGAGCAACATACCTTTTCCCAATTCATAATTGTTAAACAGCTACCTAGCTTCAGGGAAACGGAAACCCAGACCTTTCCAGGAACCTGAGACTTCAGGCCTGCCACTTGACAGAGGAGTTTAAGGCCTGCCATGCGTGGCTTGGGTCTTTCAAGATGACAAAGACTTCCCTAATACGAACATCGCTGCATCGCTGCTAGTTGGTCTGAGGAATACAGCAGCTTTGCCATATCAGAATGAGCCAGTTAAGGCGATTTTCGAAAGCTACCTAGTGTAAATGGGTGGCTCGACTCAGGCATGAGCAGGGCCTCCGCACAGTGCTGTCAGCTCGGTAACAAATGAAGATTAAATAGTGGCTGATTTGTGTAGGCTGGTGGTACGAATTTAAGAAGCAGGCTTCCCAGAGTGTTTATCAGAGATAAACCCAGGAGAGAGAACACAGAGAAGTTAGGCTTTGGGGGGAAGTGGGGAGTAGGTAATTTGGTGCAGCTAGTGGAGATTGGCACATACATGGAGAGGACCCCAAAAGGGGCCAGCGACAGAACAAACTAACACTCTGATCAGAAGGAAGCAAACACATTAGTGTGAACCTTCTAAGATCTAGGGGAGCCAGCACTCTGGGAGGCTGAAGCAGGACGAATTCAAGTTGGAGTCCAGCCTGAGCGACCTGTCACCTCAGCCAGTCCCTATCTCAAAATCAAAAATAAAAATGGCTGGCTCAAGCCTCAGTATCACCAAAAAATAAACAAATAAATAAAATAATGATATAAAATTTAACAACAAAAGTGAACCTCCACGAGAAGAGACAAAATAGAAATGTCAGGAGAGTATTTAATCAGCAGCCAATATTTAAATTTCAAAAAAATTGTTTCTTGCAGTTTTTTGACCGGGACACACAGGGACAAGCACCGCCCATATAGTCAAAGGACACTTTGAGGTCACTTGGTTTAGCTTCTAAGCCCCAGCAGTCACCAATCACCAAATGCTAGTGAAACCGATATGAAAGAATTTACACAATTCCTGTAACTACTTTGCTCAAAATTAAAAGAAATTTGATTTTTTTTAGTTACATTAAAGCCCCTTAGTTGCACAATCCCTATTCAACCTCATTGGAGAGATATAATTAAAAACGAAATTGTAACCCAACTCAGAAATCCTCTCCACAAAGACAGTAGAGAAAGAAAACACTTTCATTATGGAACAAGCTTTAAGCTAGGACGTGATGTGCATCCCAGGCAATTTACTAAGATATAGCAGACAGAATTATCACGTTTTTAAGGCAAGCTGATGTAACTCACTACGTACAAATCAAAACAAATAATTAGTCCCTAAGTAAGAGGAGCTGAAGTCATCACTTGTAACACATACTCTATCTTAGCAGTACCTGGTAACCATGTTTGACTAATTAGCTTGATCCAGGAGGAAAATAAACACTGCACAGCTTTAGGATGAGGGTAGATTTGCAACTTGGAGAATGGCACCAAAGTTAGTCTCCTAAGTTTCGATGTCTCCTTGATATTTACATTTCAAAGAGATCGTTTCCGGGTGCTTGAGAAAGACACTCCCTACTCATCAAACTGACAAAAGACTCCTGTGCTCTTCAAAAGGATGTATACAGAGTTTCAAATAGAAGAGAAAGTACTTAGGAATTCTCTAAAGTTAAAGCACGGAGAGACGGGGAAGGATGAAAATCTTATTAAGCCTCTTTTACTTAAATGTGTATTTGTCTTTTGCTCTCTTGTCTAATTTTTCCCATAAGACTACAAGCCAGCTTCATTTGCTGATCTCCAAGTAATTCTTTTCAGGTTGTTTTAGGGTTAACTGAGTACCCAGAAACCTCAGATTGCTTGTTAACAAAATGAGTTTGAATGCAGCCATTGTAAATGGACAAGGGATCCACCGTTTTCAGTATTTTTTCATTGTGTTTTGCCAAGAAATTGCTCTATGTGTACAACCAGCTGCTAGAGTCTCTAATTCCTGACGTATCTCTGACAAAATTATCTGCTTCACGATCTTCTAAAAGGAAAGTCCCTCCCTTTCCCTGTACACAATTTGTCAGGTCCCTCAATTTCCTGGATCGCCATTGCCCATTTTCAGCCTGTTGTTCTAAAAGTTCCCTTTAATAGCTTGTTCTCTTCTGGTCTAAGAAATCTGGGCCTCTATTCCACTTGCTTTCAACAATTTTGTTAACCTTCCACGGATACCCAGGCATTCATCTCCTAATGCAGATAGCAAAAAATAGTAACAGTGAGCTCTTTGCCAGCTGGGTTTTATAATTCTTAAACTTTTTTTTTTTTTTGCATCTGGGGCTTTTGGTCTTTTCCGTTCTCTCTCAGGTCAGGTGGCCAAACTCTGAAATCTATCTCTAAAAAACCTAAGTTCTATTTCTCTCTCTTTCATCCTTGGACCTGGCAACATCATTATCTTTCCATGCCCCCCCCCCCACAGTGCCTCCCACACATCCGGCCGGCTTAGTGTCTTCATCTTTTTTTCTAGTTATCACCGCTGCCTTGTGAGGACAAACTTAATTCTGCCTAGCACTCCATTACACCAACAATAAACAAGCCATACAAACTAGGGACTCCTCGTTTTCTACAAAATGCAAATCAAAACCACAATGGCATGATCACCCGACTGTAATAAGAATAGCTGTTGGGGAAAAAAAAAACCCTAAAGATTATAAATGCTGGAAAAGAAACTAAAAATCAAAAATGCTGGTGAGGCCATGGGAAGAACAAGAAACTTCCAAATATTGTTGATGGGAATGCACAGTTGTGCACAGTAGTATAGCCATTATGGAAAAGTGTGAGGGTTCTGAGGAAGGAAGGAAGGAAGGAAGGAAGGAAGGAAGGAAGGAAGGAGAGAGAGAGAGAGAGAAACTAAAAACAACTTTAGCATGATCCAGCAGCCCCACTCCTGGGCATATAAAGGACAATGCAGTTGATACGCAGAAGATAAACACACACACCCACACTCACTACAGCGCTATTCACAATAAACCGGAAGTAGAAACAACCTGTCCACCTACTGACCAATAAAGCAGAGGTGGCACGCATATATATAGTGGAAGCTTCTTCACCAATTAAAAGAACAAAGTAGCTAGAACTTGGGTCCTTGGTGTTAAATGGAATATGCCAGGCACAGAAAGACAATTACTGCATGATCTCTCACATATGTGGAATTTTTTTAAATATTGATTTTATGAAAATTTTATGAAGTTCAGAGCAAAATGGTCATGAGTACGGATGGGGAGAAGAGATGGAGATCAGAGAAAGATGGATCATAAAGAGTGAGACAAGCAACTCGCCACTGCGGAGAAGGCTGACTGTAAGTAACGGTTACCTATTGTGTGTGTGTGTGTGTGTGTGTGTGTGGTATGTATTGTGTAGCAAGTTAGAAGAAAGATTCCTATATTTTTTCATTAAAAGAAGTTACTGTTTGAAGAGCTACATGAGCTTAACTTAATTTCAACATTATACAATATATAGGCATGTCTTGTCCTTTGGCTGCTATGACAGAGTACTTGACATCTACAATTTAATTTAGTTGACAGCTTCGAAAGGTCACTGTTCTTACCTGGGCAGCCAGCAGTGGCAGAGGCACCTGGAGGAGCCACAGCTGTGAGAGGACAGCTCTTCACAGCCTGGCAGTCAGAACAGCCAAGTGCGGAAGGAAGGGCAGAACCAGCACACGCGGCTCGAGGACAACCCCCCCGCCCCTCCCCGTAGCCACCCATTCCAGCCAGGTTCCACCTCCTGGTACACACGGTACCCACAGGGAAGCCACCACATCTAAATACATGCGGCTTTTACAGGGACATTTGGGCACAAGTCAACACCACTGTCTTGGTTAATTACTGCTGGGACAGAACATCCAACGTTCAAAATTTAAGGGAGGAAAATTTTATTTTACCTCACAGTTTGAGAAGGTCTCACACAATCCATGTATTTGCAGCTGGCAATGGTAGAAGTACTACCATACTGGAGGTGGAGAAAAGCAGTTCATAGCATGGAAGGCCGAAAGCCACATGAGGGGAGATCGAATCCTGTCCGGAGACAAGGGTGAAGGCCAGAGCTTTCCCAGAAAGAATCTTTTACAAAGTTTCTTCTGCCTTCTTTTCATTTACCTCAAATTGCCAGCTGGGCCACCCACACAAAGGGTAGGTGGTGAATTCTCATATTCCGGCCCACAAGTAAATCCCACCCACCTGAAAGTGCTGCCCTGGCATTTCCTATTTTCAGCAAATAGACGTGATCCCTTCAAGTCAAACCCCAAGCATTTACCCCTTCCAGCCAGGCCCCACCTCCAACAGCCTAGGGTGGCACAGTAATCCCATGACATCCACATACATGTAGCTCTTGGGAGACATTCCAGATCTGAACCACAACAATCACGTCACGTCCATTAACATTAATTTTATGTATCAGTTAAAATAGAAATTAAAGAAAATAAAATGGATTTCAAGTGACTTGATGCAACGTTTTTCATCTCAGCCCTTATTGCCTGTTCAGCGTCATTTCCACCCACTTTCTTACACTCTATTTATATCAGAATATTTACTCAAATGTCCCAGTAGTCCATGACTTCATTACTTTGTGAGAACGTTTTACTCAAATGTCCCTATCTCCATGAATTCATTAATTACTTTGTGAGAACATTTTTTTCCTCCATTAAGCCTCCTTTTACATGATCGTCCCTCTTTCTTTCCATCGCCTTTGCTATTGGTCTGATAAAGTCGGTGGCACATACCATGTAACGGAGTCACCATGACGTCTACCTGACTTCTTCTCTACTCTCCTCACATGCCAAAGTAACTTAAACCACACACTGGGAACGCATTAAGAATTGCTGCAAATACACTGCCTTCATTTTTTTAAAATCATCAATTATAAAATAATGCCAACTTACGTTTTCCAACAATAAATCTTTTTCAGCTGAATCAGTTTGTATATTATTCTGGAAACATAATTTACCCAGTTATACAATGTTCATAATTCTTTATTCAACATGCTTTCTGTTTCTAACACAAAAAGCAAATTTAAGTCCATCTATCTCACTCTTGCCTGTCCACCATAACATAATAGAATTTATCTCTTCTCTGATTTATGACTGAGTTTTACACGCTTTTGGTCATGTGCTGTTTTGCATATGCAACTACTACTTCATGAAGAATAAAATCCACACTTCATGAAAGATTTTAATATACATATTTAAATCACTCACCATTTTTGTTAATTGATTTAAATTATTAACTAAGAGAAGTGAGGAACTGGAGATGTGTGCTTCTGATTAAGGGGGGTTGGTATATCAGTTTGGGAAAAAAAAAAAAACGTCCTTCTAGTAAACAGAAGAGCTGCCAAGGGAAGCTTTGAGAAGAAAAGATTCTGAGGGATAAAATAAAAGAGAAAAACCAGTCTTACATGGCCCTGTGAAAATAATAATGGGATAGGTTCTGCCAAAACGAAACCAATTTTGACCTCAATAGAATAGTATTAATTTGTAGGTAACTTAATACTAAATTTCCTATGAGATACTCATTGAATAAATGTAACTTCTTGGACTTTAAACACTGAGTCATTAAGTTCAATGTCTGATATCAATATATCCTTATGAGTCCTCTGATACTTCCAGGAAATTCATAGAATTCACTACTTCATAAATTCTCCCAATTTTTCAATGATCTTCAAAACACCCCGCTTTTGATTCACAGTTCAGTGAGTCTATCCCTGGGACCTCATCCTGCCACTCCTTTCCTAGGCTAATTTCTACTTTGACTTTGATAAGATATCTCACAACATGTGCAACCACCTGTTAGAATTCTGTTTGCTTCCTGACTTATTTGTGAAAACGTCATGTCCAGACTTCCCTCCGGTCCAGCCCTTCATCCTCCTGGGTACTGCTGTCACTTCTCATTGCCCTTTTCCTAAATCGTGAGTCATCAGAAGAAACTTACTCTCCCTTGGAATCATGTTCTTCTTCTGTAACACGATGTGCATACCAACTGTGACTGTTGGAGAGATTGTCATCTAGAAGAGATCAGGAAATGTCCAGGGTAGTGTGCTTACAGTTATGACTGGCTGGAGAGCCAGCAAATGAGGGAAGAACACCCACTCTGGATGAGGGTAGCACAACTGGAAGCTTGAACTAAAAAAAAAAAAAGGAGGAAGAAAATGGTCACAGCATTTCCTGGGAAAACTCGGGCCTCCCTGTTGCCTCCAGGCATGGACTTACTCCTTTTTACACATCCCCAGTCTCCATCAGAGATTCACTCCAGTCTCCAGACTTTGCTGCTGTTTTTCTTTTAAGTATAATTTCCATTTTATTATTCTTACCCAGAATGCAGTTATCCTTCAGTCCATAAAGAATAAGCCCTTTATTTGGGCTTTGGTGGGAGTCCTGGCAGCACCAGCAGGTCTAAACCAGGGTGGAGGCAGTCAGTACTTCCGGAATTCCCAAGGTCAGTTCCTGACCACCTTGCTGTGGGTGGCACAACTCACACAGTGGTGGAGCTTCACACACAGCTTGGGAGGCGTGAAAATATCTAAGTCACTGGCTTCAGTACCTTTCCAACAGCAGTGGCCTCTTCTGTGTTGTGAATAATGAAATTCTTAATGGCCTTATCTTTGGGCACTCATTGGGTGCAGTCCATGTAGCCAATAGGCTGCAGGTGGCCATGGCCCTTTTTTGGCACAACTATTATTTTTGTTTAGTTGGCTGGTTTAATGTGGTTTTTGCTTTATTTTTTGTTTGTTTGGGGTATTCTGAGGTTTTGTTATTGCTGTTGTGGCTGCTGTTGTTGTTGTTGTTGCTTTTGCCATCTTGGAAGCAAGAGCCCAAAAAATAACCACTATTTTTTGAATGATGAAGCAGACTTGGACCAGCTGTCTTTCGGTTGGACTGGTGCTCTTCTATCTCACATCTGAACAGACACTAGACCCTCCAGCTCTCCCACATGCAGGCCACTATGTTAGATTCTCTCTCTCCTACGACTTGTAAGCCCTCCAAATAAATTCCCTTTATTTATAATTTCTTTTCATTCTGCCTCTGTAAGAATTCTAACCAATATGCCAACCAACAAAATCCCAGAAGTACTGTCCTGTCAATTTCTCTATTTCCTCAGATAACACCACAATATTAAATACTAAAGACACCCATCTTCCTGACACATGTATACATGGATATACTAGAAGAGGTATTATTTCTATATGTTTGGTATCTTTCAAAGTAGATAGCCATTAAGCATTTGCTAATGGACACATGTCAGAAATAATCATAATATGTACTAGCAGAGGGGTGGTATAGACATACACATCGTCACGGAGATAGATATAAATTTGCCAGCTAACTAATATTAATCTCTAAAAACCCACTCTTATGCTTTTCTCTTAATAAGTAGGGGACGTTATGAAGATCTACGGGCAGGCAGAACTTCAGGGATATTATCATGGGTATTGATTATAAGTTCAGTGGAAAGACATTTTGCACCTGATTTTATTGTACCCATTCATTTAATAGAAGAAAAGACAGCTACCCAGAGGACAGAGGGATTTTTCAGCCTGCCTCTCCATATTTCTGCTCAGTTAAGCACTTCCATTTGCTCTGTTCCTAAGCCTTTTCAGGATAGAACCTGTTAATTAGGTAATTAGGACTTATTTTTCCAATTAGAATGTCCTCTAATTGGCAAGTGAACAGAAACTGGTTTCCTGTTTACTTCTCAGTTAGTACTAAACAAACTTTCTTCTTCTGATATGCTTTTTTCATGGCCAATCAAGAAACTCGAGGTAATTAAGTCAATAGCATGAATCACAAAGTCACCCTCACTTCAACTATAAGCTACTTTCGAAAAAAATCTTGCCATCTTTTGAAATAATTCCTTGATCTATATCCCTTGACTTTAAAACTGATACATACTGAAAGTTCCCCAGAAATAGTTACAATAGGCATGGCCAAGCCCAACTGATAATCCGATCTAGAACCAAGGCTGTGAGGTGGACATAGGGGAAAATCCACTGTATGGCCAGCCAACAGCATATCTTCTAGGTGGTCAAGGCCTCCAGCAGGAGGCTTGCCCATCAATCAGAAAGGGTAGCTCTGTCAAGACAAGCAAAAACTGGGATGAAGGTCCTTAATTTAAAGGAAGAGAGAGAGGGGAACTCAGAAACCAAGTGTACCAGTTCTGGGAGTGGATGTGCTCCCCAGGAACCTGGCGTCTTTGAAGGAAAAAAGAAAAAAAAAAACTGTTTTACAATACTGTGGAAGAAATAAGAGCTAGTAAAAGTCAACCGTCCAGAAACTGTGCAAGGCAGGTCACAACAGCAACTAGAACACTTGGAATAAAACCAGACCCATTTTTCCAGACCTCCATGTCAGGGAGATTAGATAACGTTTCCCATTATCTGCCTACCAGAGATTGATCCCATTCCCCTCAAAAATAGGCAGATGGTCATGGGTTAGAACAGAAGTCACATTCACACCAACCTCCGTTGATTAGAAACTGATACCTAAAGTCTAGTAGATAACTTGAACATGTGTGGTACATCTTCCACAAGTGCCTAAGCAAGTATAACAGTTATTAACAAATGAATCCAATGAGTGACAGAATGTTTGTAGATATTTGAAATCCTGAAAGTTAGTCAAAACATAATATTATCTCAAAAGATACTACTTTTGAGTGGGTTTGGTAGTGTATACTTTTAATCCACGCTACTCAGGAGCCTGAGGCAGGAAGCTCAAAAGTTCAAGGTCAGTCCGGGAAACAAGTGAGACCTTGTCTCAAAATAAAAAACAACAAGAGTAGTACCCCATTTTGTACATACATGACGAATTTTGTATCCACTGGTCTGTTGATGTTTCAGTGTCTTCCTCATTTTTGCTATCGTTAGTTTTGGTGCTGTGAACATGGGTATACATATGTCTGTTTCAAAAGATGCTTCTAATTCTTTTGGAAAGATTCCTAGAAGAGATATCATTGGGTCAAAGGGGATATTTATTTTCAGCCTCCTGAGGAATTTTCGTGCAGCTCTTCATAGTGGTTGTATCAGTTTACAGTCCCACCACCAGTGTAAGTGCAATGAGTACTATACATCTATAAAGACAGATAGTTCTGAGGCTTTTGTAGGTAAATGGATGCTACTTGAGACCACATGCTCAATGAATGAGTAAGACATATAAGCTTAAGTAAGTATCGAATGGTTTCGCTAACATGAGAAACCCAGAATACAGTCATTTCATAGAGCTAAATAGGGGGACAGTGAGAGTTGGGGGGAAGGAGTGGGAGGGTCCCAAAGGGAACGGGGAAGGATTTGTAACTCTGACACAATATATATGTGCACAAAATACTCAAGTTTAATGTAAACAACAAGTATTGTGTGTACATATGCAGGCATGTGTGTGTATGTAGGCATGTGTGTGTGTGTGTGTGTGCCATGTGTGTGTAGTGGGGGAAAATACAAAGATGCAAAAAAAACCCATAAGAGCTGAGTTTACGGCTCAGTGGTAGATTGACTGAGCCTGTCTTCCACCCTCAGTACTACAGGGAGAGAGAAAAGTTGTATTACTTTAAGTATCTGTACAACATTTTAAGTGTTTAGTCTTTTTTTCTATTTTAACAAAATCATTTTGTTAGTAATTTTCCATTTTATATATAAAGAAACAATCCTATAATGTGCTTCATTTAAAAATCCTGTGTGAACAGGTGTTTTAGAAGTAACTAAAAAATACCTAGGACAACTCATTTATGACAGCAATAAAAGGAAAATTAATGAGTGGTGTCTAGACTGACCGTAATGAGAGGGGACGCTCAACGTTACCATGAATACACCTATTTCCTTTGCTGTCAGAATGCTACCACCCTCATTATTAGCTATTTGATAAATATTTCTGATTAATTGAATTGCAAATTTTGTCCAAATTCATTAGGATACTTTTTTTTAATAGGGCTTGTGAGTCAGACTGACACAGATTTGAATCCCAAAAACACACCTGTTACCATTCCTGCGGCACAAGAGATACAAGCAAAAATTTTTTTAAGAGTCAAGTTTCTCATCTACACAGGAAAATTACCAGGACCTGCTTCATTTGGTTGTTGTGAAAATTCAGTAAGACAAATTGCGTCCTTGCTCATGTATCCTGAAGCCTAGAATGTCGTGATATTATTCCATTTGAGAGATGCTAACATAGAAAATACGAAGATCTGTTTCACCCAGCAGTCCACAGCCTACACAAACATTTACTAAGCACGTATTGAATTGTGACGCTGCACGGCGCTGCAGAAACCTAAGTTGCTTTTCGCTGTTTAGGTAGTAATTTTCTTTCAAACCTTTCCTCGTCTCAAAACCAAAAGGGCTTTTCTGACTGGACACCCTCATCAAGGGAAAGATTGACTGTCTCCTCAGGCAGCCCACCCCTGACTGTTTTAAGTCCAAGTCCTCCTGGAGAACTCTCACTTTTGCTCACTGAACCACAAAATTAAAGTACCATGGAAGAATTCCAGAATAGCTCCAATGCCAAAATATGTATCAAACAATACCAAAAGCTTCAAAATGACTGTTTACAAAAGGGTTTAACAGATGAAACAAAGGGAGGTTTTATAGTCTGAGAGAAGGAGACACAATTTAAGCTAACTGGCACTTTTTTACCGTTCTAAATCTTTTAATGGGTACTGAGGGAATTTTCACTTACTGAAGTAGATAAGTGAAATGATAATTTGTCTTTGAAGAGAGCACTTTTAGCCCATTAATTTCTGCCATTATGGGGAAAGATAAGATGTTAGGCAATGACTCACTGAAAATTAGGGTCTAAAAATGAGGAAAAGCAACAGAGAATAGCTGGTGTCAAGCTGTACAATATGTATAGTAAAATAAATTCTCTACAGTCATTTTTATAATCAATTAGTGTCATTTATATGCACTTAATTGTGTTTGATTTTTCTTTGTGGTTGTTACAAATCAATCCCTTCAGAGGCACATTTCAGTTTTTTATGAGGAACAAATGTGATCTAAAGCAGATACACTACAGATAAAAAACAAACATATTAAAAGATTAAAATCATAAGTCAAGCTAACTTTAAGGCCTTGAACTAGATACACTCGATGATTATTTCTTTAAGATCACAGCAATTCCTCTGATACAGTCTAGGTTTAGAGAGAAGGAGCAAATTGATGCCACTGGAAAAACTCCACTGACGAGGGGAAAAATATTGATACTACTAATATGGCTAAATGGCATTTTGAAATTCTGATGTTTTGCAAAAGGAGATTTGCAATAAATAACTTATTTTCAGCGACACTGTTAGGTAAACTGCTAAGCATTTATTAGAAAGCATATCAGACATCTAAAAATATAAAAATGGCAAAAGTACACAGATATTCACCATGCCAAATGCATCTCCTTGTCCTCTCCAACACACAGGTCAACTCTACAGTTACATTACAATTTGTCACAATCATTAATTTCTGTAATACACACAGAGTCATTATTTCCTTTTTAACCTTATTTGGCCCATTATGTCTTTTTTGTAATTTTTCCTAAGAGATGCTTGATTCATCAAATTCATCTTTCAATCTTTCCTTTCTAATAAAAATCTCTTAAGACAAATTTTCTCTACATAGTACTTTAGCAGCCTCCCTAAAGTTTTAATATCTAATTTTCTCATCATACAACCCCAAATATGCTTCATTTTCTACTACAACTCATGCGATCTGTATGCTGCTTTGGAGAGGGGAGTAGAAAGTGACCTTTCAGAAGAAGTATAAAAGAGAAAGTGAGGTAGAAAGTAGAAACTCCCCTGTAAGCAGGAGGAGGGGTGAGGGCATCCCAGGATGCTCTTTAGAAAGACAGCTTTCTTATTAATTGGTTTATAACTTTATTATTATAGTGCAACCCTGTATCTACATTAAACCAAATGTTTGATATTTGTGGCGACTTTATATTTTGCCTGATAAGCAGTTTTTGTGAATGTTGCATGGGTGCACGAGATAAATGTGACCACTGACTTCTAACAAAAGCGTTAATATCGGTAAAAAGAAACTATCATTTAAGGTAGTTTGCCATCCATTGGAATTTCACTCCCAGTAAATTTAGATTAAAAGAATACAGTGTTCATTCTCGCTTCTGCAAAAAGGGAGAAGCAAATTCAAGAAATTGGGTGGGTGGCAGAATTTGAAAGATAAGGTATGCCGCATAATCTCACATAGTTTTGTCTCTTCCTACAATGATTCTATGTTGTTTGTTCAACAACAACAAAAAAAGAAATATATGAAAAAAAATTAATATGATCCAGGCTAGAAACCTGAGGGTCTGGAGGACATTAATAAAGTAAGAATGATCAGTTGCAAAGGAATTTAAAACAAGAGGAAGATAGAATTAAGGTCAAGATTGTGGAATAACATAAACGATGAGTTTGGGATGAAGAAACAACAAAGATGGCAACAGAGAGCTGGGGGAATAAAGAAAACAAGAGGAAGGACAAAGGTTAAGAAAAGAAAAACAGCGATTAATGTTGAATTCAAGTAGCAAAATTTAGTAAAGTTCAGTATGACTTTGAGAGTAGAAGGTGAGGAGAAAGTGCTTCTATCCCAGTCTCAATGGCTTTCTGACCTACATAGTTTTCATTAAATAATTTTTCTTCCCAGTTGCATTAGAATTTAGTCAAAAGATGGTTGCCAAGGCCAAAGGCCACAGAGAGAGAGATTAGTGTTACATCCCAGACACAAAAGCTGATATAATTCGCCAAACAGCTTTACTGAGGTGTACCTGGCACAGAAAAACAGAACTTATTTCAAGCATACAATTAAGTAAGTTTTGACTGATGCTTACATCATGAAACCATCACCATAATTAAGATTAAGAACTTGCAATCACACTCAGAATTTTCTCATACTTTTTGAAAGCGATGTTCTTGACTATCCCTACCCATCCCTAAACTACACACATAGCCTCTCTCTACTGCTAGTCAATCTTTAATCTATCTGTTGTTATAGCCTAATCTTCATATTCTAGAAATACATATAGTTTTTAACTGAGAAAAATCTTGTGGATATTCACATTGCTGAGTGTACTAATTGATTTGTGTTGCTGAGTAATATTTTATTTTATGGCTATATCACAATTATTTATTCACCTCAATCTGTCTGGGTGGTTTTTATTTATTTATTTATTTTTTACTATCACAAAGCTAACAGACACTAGGAATACTATAAAAAAAACCTGTTCCATTTTTACATGAATACATAGAGTTCAAGAATGGCTAATTCATTCTGTCTGAGTATACTTAAGCTTTTTTAAAAACTGTCTTTCCCACAGATTATTTATACCATGGATGTTACAGCATAAGTGTGTGAGATTTCCAATTGGTTCATAGCTTCAATAATTATTAGTATGGTCAGTCCTTCAAAAAAATTTAACTTTCTAACTGGTATACCATGGTATGTTTAATTTTCAGTTGTCTCAAGCGTAATAATGTTGAGTTGCTTTATCCTGGGTTCACTTGCCACCTGCATATCTTCTATTTGAATTGTCTCTAAAATACTTCGGCTATTTTAATTGGACTGTCTGCTCTCTATATATTTTGTATACATATCCTTTATCAAAAATGTGATTGGAAAAATGGAGCCTGTTTTCACATTCTCTTCCTAGTGTCTTGAAAAGCAGACATCTGCAATTTTGCTGAAAACCAATTCCAATAGTTTTTCTTTTAGGCATCGTGCATCAGTGCTGTCTGTAGGAAACCCTTCCCCAACCCAAGTACACAAAGGATTTCTCTTTTCTTTATCTAGAAATATACTGTTAGGTAACACAGGTCTTTAATCCGTGTTCAGTGAAATAATGTATATAATACAAAATATTGATGGGCGTTTATTGTTCTGCATATGGATATCCAATTGTTGCAACACATGTATTGAAAATACTAACCTTTCTTCACTGAACTGCATTATGAAAGCTTTATTTTTACTTCCAAAGTGTAACTAGGCATAATGACATATGATACTACTTACTATAAAATTGGAGAAAATGATGTGTAAGAGCATAATTTGCCTTAAAACAGGGTACAAGTAAAAAAATATGACCAAAAGTTCCTCAAATGGATTAATATTGAATTACAATTAAGAATCTCCTTCTTGGTACTTCGTGTAGTACTTCAAATAGTCCTTGTATGAAATGGCATGTATTAACTTTCTGGAGCTGGAGATGTGACTGGATAACCTATCCTAACCCAGGATTTCTAGTATTCCAGAAAGACCACAGAGTCGATGGCCCAGCCTCTGATAGCACACTGCAGTAGAAATTAGGGTACTAGATTTTGTCACACCCAACATGAGAAACCACTGTGTCTTTGAAATTAAATTTATCATGATTCATATGTGAAAACATCTGATTATCTATTTACATTTTTTGTGTACATACCGCAAGGAAAATGTGGTTTGGTGTGAAATGAGCTCAAATACCAAGAGAGGGGAAGATTGTTTTGATACTAATTAGTGTTGCCAGATTGAAAGCTTTACCCACATGTGATTCCTGTTAGGCTCCGGGTTCATTAATCACAGTTAGCAAGACCCTCCTGAGAAATGCTGTCATAAGTCAAATAAATATTATGTAAAATTTACAAAGTGTTTTCTCCAATATTAAGCTCAACTCATCCTTTAGAGACTCAGGTACAACCTAAGTTATGACCATAATCCCAGGATTAAATGGAAGAAGCAACTCTACTATGTTCTGTGTGAGCTGTTAAGGGAATTCCCTAGCATTTCTCCAGAGATCTGCTGACACCTTTTTTCTCTGAAACACAGCCAAATACATCATACTCTCTGTCCTGTGTGTGTCTTCATCCTGTAAAAACTATGCTCACAACTTGGCCATCTACTCCTCAAATGCAAATATTCACAAATGTCAATAAAATTAAGAGCCATGCATGTCATACAGCATGTATCATTAATCTGAGTTTTGTAACCTCATGTCCAGAAACACCTCAAAAAAAGACAAAATCATAAAATGTTCTTTTGAGAAAATGTCTTTCCAAGAGGCATTTAGCAAGTCCCTAAACTAGGAAACATTAAGAGATAGAAATTTGAGGGGACAGTTCTATTGTGTGACCAGCTTTGATCTCATAGAAATTGTGCCAGATTGCCTGAGTAGTGCTGTATCACCGGGGCATGGTGGTACGCACTTCTAATCCCAGTAACTCAGGAGACAGAAGCAGGAGGATCAAAAGTTTAAGGCCATCCTGGACAATTTAGTGAGACTATGTCTCATCATCAAAAATAAAAATGGCTAGGAATAAAGCTCAATCGTGGAGTGGCCCGGGGTACCACCAAAAAAAAAGAGCTATCGCAAGGAATTTTCATGTTTGTATATTGTATTCAGAGTATAAAGCAAACAGCAACATAATATTCCAAGGTCAGAGTTGTTATCTCATAATTTACCCAACATCCCTATCTTCATTACCATTTATTATCTCCCTGTTACAAATAATTTTATGTGTATCTCATAGCAGACTTCTAGTATAGTTCTAAAAGTTGACTAATTCTAAATGAGAAGTTGCTGAAGCTTAGTTGCGATTAAACTGCCCTAAGCAACATCTTTATTTTAATAAAAGGAGAACTGTCTTACAGAATGAGCAGGTCTGATTCTCTTTCAAGAACCCATTTCAGTGAAACAGGTTTGCCAATGACCTATCTAGAAAAACTTGAGTTGTTCCCTGGGGCATGAGACACACTGCCAAGTGAGGAATTTCCCTGACTTCAGACGCCCGATGGCCAATTTAGCTCTATTTTAGGAAAAGCCAACACTAAGGTGTACAGTCGAGGATGAAGAGCACTGCTACAGTGTTTCCAAGTCCTCGGAGCTCTTGGGAAGGAAAGGCAACAGCTCACTGGCAAAAGAAAATCGCCTTTACCACCTTCATTTCCGATGGGACAAAGGAGGGTTTCAGCATCGGAGTTGAACAGAACTTTCTAAAAATCAGCATACAACAGCACTATAGGAATATGACGGGGCTCTATCAAATGCCAATGTGGCTCAACCTGGTTCAATACCCATTGCCATGGATGGTGGGAAACCTCTCCTGAGGGGACGTGAATGAATATCTACTCACCTCAGAAAGCCAAAGCAAGGATTACCAAGTTCAATTTGGTGAACCGATGAATTTAATGAGGTTACTAACAGGAGTTACAGGAACATGAGTGAGGGGCTACCCTCAGGAGCATGGACCACTTGCAGGCAATGGCATCACGAGAAGGCCCACCCTAGCATACATGACTCAGGAAAACCGCACACTGCTTTCTGGGACTTGTTTTCCTAGGCAGATGCCACCTCTCTCAGTTTCTTCATTCTCTTCCCTGTGGCTTCAGTGCCCCGAAATACGGAAGGCACAGCACATAGCCTTCAGGGAATGCACCAAGAGCTGCACCTGTAGATCCAGCCAACAGCAACACGGCTGCATGACCAGGCACGGGTGGGGCTTCAGCCCTGATGACACTAACAAGTAACATCTATCACCTATTACATCTACGTGTGAGTTGTACCTCCCTCCCTCCTCCATGCCGCAGCCCACAGCCCAAAGAAAAGGTAAACCAGGATAAAGACCAGGATCATGTGATCAATTCAGATATAGAATATACAGGAGGGCAACTATTAACCCCAGTACATCACACATGTCACAGATCAGCAAGGCATGCCCGTGGGTGTGGCTGGGAGGGTCATGCAGGTTCTCATCTGTTCCTACCATTGCTTTTCTTCCGCTCTGTTCCTCAGTCACCATTAAGCAGCTTGGCTCCGCCCTATGCCTTCCTGTCATGAAGCTCCTTTACATCAAGCTAACTGTAGACTGAACCACCCCAAATCGTGAGCCAAATGAAAGTTATTCTTATTTAAGTTGTCGGTGCCAGGAATTGTGTCCCAGAAATGGAAATATACTAGAGAATTGAGGTCATTACTACAACTGCACCTGACCGTATAGGTTAGAAGCTCTCACAACTGTTTTGAAGATGCTGGCCAGAGAAGCTGTAGAATGCTATAAGAAGAGTGATTCTAGTTGGAGCCCCGAATATAGGAATGCAAACAGAAAAACCAGGCTCAGGAGACTTCTGTGGGGAAACAAGACATCATTGGCCTTTGGACTAAAGGCCCATGTGATACAATCAGGCAGAATATTTACATAAACGTTGCCATGTCCTGACACTTGACTAAGATTAGGAGCAGTGGATTAATTAATTTGAAACAGAAAACTTCAAGAGAGTCCACCTTATGGCTGCCACTGGCTAATTTTAGCCATATTTTTAATGAGAACTGGGGAAAATGGGTATAACAGAATCCTGAAAAAAAACTAAAATTAGACTTAGAAGAATGTGTGAAATAGGGAATCAGAGGAATGATGACTGTGAAAGAGATTAACACCACTGCAATCTCAAGAGTCCAAAATGTCAGCCTGTCTTTGGAGAAAAAAGTCTCCAGGATGCCTGCTTACCAAGGGCCTCCCAGGGAGTTGGTGTTACAACACTGATTTTACCTTGCTCAGCCATTCGGGCACACAGGGGTCGCTGTAGCCTTGGTGCAAGGAGCCTCAGCTACACTTGAAGCTAGCAGCCACCCTTGGGATTGTGGACCTGCTGTTTAGTTACCCAGCATGCAGAATGCAGAAACTGTGGTGCCTAGAAGGCTGCCACCCAGATTTCAAAGGAAGGCCTGAGAATTACGCAAGGAGCTCCCAAGAGAACAGTGTACAACGCCGCCATGGGAATGAGCAAGCTGCAATGTAAATAAACTCCAGGAAGTTGCAGGTGCTAAGAATGGGGAGAGTCTACTGAGGAAGGCTGCAGCTCCGAGGGTAAATCCAGCCCAAGAGAGACGCCTCAGGGGCTGCAGCCAGCAAGCAGATGGAGTGGGTCTGACCAAACCTTACCGAAACTCTTAGACCACCATGTGCCCAGGTGCTGAACGTGAAGCTATGGGATTTAGTGTTTGCCTCGCTCTGTTTCAGTCTCGCCCTCATCTACTTCTTTGCTACCCACTTACCCCTCCGCACGGGAATGCCTACCTGTGCCATCACACCTTGGTACTATGCAACTTGCCTTTGATTTTTGCAGGAATTAACAGCTCAGACTTTGCCTACATCACAGATGAAATCTAAATTGATGCTTCTGAAAAATTCTGGAGCTGTTGAGACTTTGGGGAAGGGATTATGATGCTTCCAATTCTATGTGAGGTAGTTATATTAGGCAGAATTATGAACTTGCAATGTCTGTATTTAGAGATTAAATCTGGTTTAATGAGAAATGTTGGGGTATGAAGTTGTTACATGTTGACTTTTAAGCACTAATCCTTATATGTTAAGTTCCTTGGATTAAGAAATGACTAATAGATGAGTAACGCTCATGCCTGGGTCTGCACACATGCATGACATTGGTAACAGATACAGTCCTTCCTCCATTTCTCCTCTGCACAATTCTCCTATTCTAGTTCCACCCTCATGAAACAAAGCAGCTTTGCTCCACCACACCCTTCTGCCCCGATGAACCTGCATCGGAGCCACCCAACCATGGACCAAGCTCCTGGATTCTGTGAGCTAAACCAAAATTGCCACTTTATGTGGTGGGTAACAGGAATTTTATCCAAGCCACAGAAAAGCTGTCTAATACAGGAAATAGAAACCTACCCCAAACAAATGCTAAGCACTGTGCAAGAGGCCTGGGGTACTCATATGGGGAAAATCATGGCTTTGGTGTACTGGCCATACATCATTTAGTAGGTGAGAAAGGAGTTAAACTAATTATCAGTGTAAGAAGACCACTGCAATCTCAAGTACTATCGGTGAAGAAGTGTAAGAATTAATAAACTGCAAGTGTAAATAACTCTAAGTAGTAGAAATGTGTTCCATTTCATTGAAACGGAGTTTGAATTATAGTCACGCACTTGATCACAATGTTTTAACAATTAAGAAGCCCTAATATAATGACTATCTCATAAAATTTTATCACTCAGTGATGTTGTTGCTATCTTAGCTTATTTAACAATGTTTACACAATAAAAAAACTAACAATAAATTTCTTAGCATATATCCCAGCCATTAAGTGATATATGACTATAATTGGTTGCTAGGCAGCAGAAATACCTTGGTTTTGTCCCTAAAGGGAACCTCGGTTAAAAGTCACCAAGGGGATTATTTCTGGGGCAACACAGACTTCCGCAGGGAACACCATGGCCATCCTACTACATGAATACAAATGGCACACAGCAGGTGTTCATACTTCTTTACTTTCTCTGAGAACAGTTGTCCCCAGGCTTTTAGGTACTGGGGATAGTTTTCATGGAAGACAATTTTTCCATGGTTGGATGGTGGATGGATTTGGGATATTGAAGGGCATTACACTTATTGTGCATTTTATTTCTATCATTATTGTATTATAATATAAAACAAGATAGGTATGCAACTCACCATAATGTTCATCTGATCTGTATTTGCAGCTACTTCCTAGCACTAGTATCACCACCTCAGCTCCACCTCTCACTATCAGGCATTAGGTTCACATAAGGAGCTACAACCTAGACCCCTAGCATGCACAGTTCACGGTAGGTTTCACACCCTTATGAGATTCTGACATCTCTTATCTGACAGGTGGTAACATGAGCACTTGAGAGCAGCTGTGAATACTGATGAAGTTGTTCTAGATCACCTCCTGCTGTGTTGTCCAGGTGAGACTTCCTACCTTAGTGTGTACGGGAAAAATAAGAGGAACCTTGTCATGAGGCTTCCATGGCTCCATGTTAGGCCAATACGTTAAAAGTGGCCACTCGTACTAGAACTTAGACTATATTATAGCAGTCCTTCATCTGGTTTCAAACCATGTCACTTAGCATAATAATTGGGCATGTTAGTAGTCAGTGAAAAGTTACTATAAAAACTGAATTTTTACTGTATTTTAATACTTATATGTATCCCATAATATCATACTGTGTACCATATTTAACACACTTATTTTTAAAAGACACAGGTATATTTTATTGTGTTCAAAGATCCTAGGACTAAACTCCTCATAAGAATTTTATTCATGGGGCTGGAGGAATGGCTCAGCAGTTAAAGCGCTTGAGCAAGCGCTAAGCCAGGTGCTAAGTACCTGAGTTCGATTCCCCAGCACCACATAAACTAGGCATGGTGGCAGACGCCTGTAATCCCAGCACTCAGGAGGCTGAGAAAGGAGGATTGCCATAAATTCAAGGCCAGCCTGGGCTCTGAAGTGAATTCAGGACCAGCCTGGACCACAGAGCGAGACCCTGTCTCAAAAAAGCATTTTATTCATTTACAGAATCCTTTATAAAATGTTACAAATATTTCTACTAAAATATTCATACGTGTTTTCACAAGTATGATTCACTAAAAGCCACCCTGACATATTTTTAAAAAGAGCTCATCAAATGATTAATTGTTCTATATTTTTGGAATTTAAAAAATAGTGATACTGATATGAACTTATACCATATTATATACACAAAATAGCAAATCCATGAAAATAAATTAGCTTAAAAGTTATGCTTCTATCTGTAGAAAAATACACTTTCTGAAGAAAATATTGAGTGGAGATTTGGTACGAGCCCACTAATTAGGCTACACCATAATTTGTGAGCCTGAAGATTAAAACTGAAAATTATCAAGGATAAAAAATTATCAGGATATTAATTGAAACAAGTTATTCTGTTGGCACATGCAACTTTCTCTTTGGATAATGTCTTAGTTCTGTGTAAATATAGAACATGACTAATCATTGTGAAAATAAGCATCAATATTTGCAAATTACATTTTGATGGAGAGTCTGAATGTATTTTAAAATACGTTTAAATTTATATATCATTGTCAGATGTAATGCTCTTAAATTTGAAAATCATATGCCAAATATTAGCCTAGAGCAAAATCTATTACAGTGGAAAATTTGGCAGATACTTAGCTGTAAAAAAAAAAAAAATAGGATAATTACTGGTAGGTTAATACTCACCAAAAAGGCATATAAAATTACAATGGGCAAAACAATGTGGCGCTCAGATAATTGCTCTCAGGAAATTAACTGAATATAGTTTTCTTCTTCCTCCAGTACTCACATATCCATCTCCTTAAAGAATATGATGAAATTTCAGATGACCCAAACCTTTATGACGTCAGCAACTAGCCCACTACCTACATCCCTCAGCAATTAGACTCAAAAAGTGGAAGGAGAGTCTTCTGGGGCCTACTTGTTTCATTCACTTTATATTTTAATAACTTCTTGATGGATGAGTTCCATCCTACAAATGTGCATGTCAGTATAAAGACATGATAATGACATAAACAATATAGAGATTCCTTTTATTTTCAATCACTTGATTTCTGAAACAAAGTCATTTCCTTGTTTCTTCCAATTGCTCTTCTTCCAGAATGTCTCATCCTTCTTTCTCTCTCTCTCTCTTTCTCTCCCCCCCCCCCCGTTCTTTTCCCTCCCTCCTTACCACACCCCCTACCAGCTGTCCGTGGATAGTCTACATTGTCTTTTCCAGAAAGGGGAGGACCATCAGGAGATGTAGTGCTTCACTACCCTCAGCAACCCCGAACAGTAGCCTACCTATCAGGACTCTCCTCCAATAACTTGTAGAATCTGCCAGTTCTGTGTGTGTTGCTCTCTTTAATTTCCCACACCTCTTTTTCAGTCTTTGGGTAGCTAGTATGTCTCAGCTAAAAATAAACATTATAAAATGTGGCGTGGGACTGTTAAGATACCAGAGAATTATTGTTTATTTTTCTTCCCATTCCCTCCAAAATGGGATGTGAAAGCGAAGCCCCAGGGCCCTCGGATACCAAATAATTTTAGCAAATGCTTCAGGTCGTGCATATGAACAGCTGGATAGCACATCCACATTCAGCCAACTTCTAGGTAGTGAGCTAGGAAAATCAAGCAAATGCTGAGATGATGGTGGCGTTCTCATCAGTGGCTGGGAGGTCCTGCTGAGCTGGTCACGGGTCTCCTGCTCATGAGTGTAGCTGGTGGCAAGTCCCTGCAATCAGGAGCCTCACTAAAGGGAAGATTCTACAGTCATTTTAATCAATCTGGTGAACCTAGCAGTACAGGTACTAAATGTACATTTTCCTGAAGATTGCTGCTGTGGCTTTAGTATTCTGCTTGAATCGAGGCAGTCCGATACAATGGAGCTTCGGTAATGATAGAATCAAGCTTTCTACTGGCTCTGAGCTGGGTTTTTCTATAAAATTATTCTGATTCTTGATCCAAGGAACTGTATATTAATTATTCATAAACCAGATATGTAGAGGGCATGCACAATATGTCTAAAGCATCACTGAAGTAGCCTCTAGAATATTTACACAATATACAGCTGAAACGTGGAATTGCATATTTAATTTAAGCAAAGTGTGCACGGTTTTAATCCACTTAATATTTGTTTTTATTTATATATATGCAATAGAGAATATCCAATGATTCTATAAAACTCGAACAAAAAATTAACCTGTAGATTTTCTATGTCAACAATGCCCATAATTTTTTCAGCTATATGTGTTACTTATATTTCAAACAATATTCTCTTTTAAAGATATTATAGTAAATCATCTGCATCTGATTTAATAACTATGTGGGGGTTTCATTTTTTTAAATTTTAGTTCTATTACTATGATGAAATAATGACAAAACACATTCTGTGATGAAAATTAACTTGTGTGTATGTATATTTATGTATAGATCAAAACACATTATTAGATTGTCAAAAACTAAAAGGAGTGTCCTAGAATGCTGATTAAATAGACATGGAATATTTATTCTCATTTTATCGACTTAGAGTTCATCATTTGATTTTATTCTGATTTAAATTCTATGTAGTTGTATCTGTCCACTTGCTAATTCTCTTTCTTCTTACAGTGCTTTAATTCAAATTATTGAGTAACTTATAAATTCTCAAATATCTTTTAAAATTTGATTTTTTATGATTTCCTACCCTTTGATAGTAATACAAATTTTATTCCTTTAAATATATCCAAAATTTTTATTCTGTATTTCCTAATAAAAGTCCAGAATCTGTAGATGCCACTGAGACATTTGGATCTTATTTCACGACTCTTCCTGTCGTCCTTTTCTTTCATGTGACACGTGACTCTCACAGTGAAGTCAAGTTCCCTAAAAAGTTACCTGAAGAAATTATTTGAGAAATGGGTTTGACATCTGTTCTTTCAGAGAAAACTTTGATCTAAGGGTTCTGAATCTTGAGCTACACTTGGTCCATTAAAGTCTAAGCAACATCTCAGAGTATTAGCAGTCCATTGGATTTTCAGATTCAATGTTTCAAGGACAAATACTATTTTTATTTTATGTTCCTTAAATTAAAAGTTTACACCTTTTTTATGTGTTTACTTTTTATTTGGCTATTAATCCTGAAAAGCCAAACATCCAAAGCCTGGTAGTACTAGAAAATTATTCGTCATGAGAGAAATGTATTATCTGGCTTTATTTATTTCAAGATGTGTATAGAAAAATGCTAATGTGATTTCCAATAGCTTTCATGTACTGATGGTGTGTATAGTTTTATCTAATATTCATACAATTTTCAAAATATCTTTCATATCTGACAAGGTATTTGTCTTAATCTCATGCTAAATACGATGTTGTGAAATTCCTAACAGATGTAACAATACTAAATTACATTTATACATGACAAAGGTGGAACAGAAAAACCAACATACCATTTCATATTAAGCCCCCAATTAACAAGCAAGTACCAAACATAATAACAGTAATCAGTAATATTGGTGAAAAACAGATTGACTAGAAACCAAAAACAGCAATGTGTCTATCGTTTTTTACCATTTCATGTGGCTATAACTTGACCATTTTGTACAGGCCTACAATCTAGTATAAATTTGCTTTGTTTTTATTAATTCAAACCCATCATGATATTTATAAAGATAATGTCACTTTGTAACCTTATATATGTTAAAGTTCAACCTTACTGATTATGAGACTCAAATAAACATCCTTACAAAATCTAAAAGCAAAAACAAATCCTCAAACTGAGACAGATTCATTGAGGAGGCAAGCAGTGTTTCCCTGTTTAGGTGGTTTAGGTCGTGTGGATGCTCCCTCCCCTGCCTCACCCAGCACATATCTCAGGAAGTGGTTCTTGGAAAGGTGGTTAGTAGCTAAGAGTATCCTGATGCCTCAGGTAACTCCAGCTGACCATGTGGTCTTCAGTAATTTCTTAGAAATCCTTTTATGGTTCACTACCCACGTCTGGTAAGTGTGGATAGTAATAGTACCTATCTCAGAGAAGTTTTGTGAAGTTTTTAAGAGGCAATGGTTTGAAATTTTCAAAATTGATCCTAGCCCAGAGAAGTGCTCAAATGGATCTCATCTTCTGCAGCTCTGCAAAGTACAAATTTTCAAGGGCTATTTTGAGAAAACGAGCCTACATTTTGAAGTAGAGCTGGTCCTTTACACAACATCTACTGAAGGCTAATAACATTCAACTATCTTCTCTGTTGGCTTATCTTTTAAAGAGCTTTAGCCAAGAGCACCCGAAGAAAACTGGCTGCAGATCTTGGAAGTGGGCCAAGATTACCTTGTATCCAGTCACTTTCTCTGATATTTTTTTCCTTGCAAAATATTTTGAGCGACTGAAAGAAGTGAGTGACTGACCACATTGGTCTTGTGGCAAACACCGCCAGTTCCTCAGAGACCAGATTTGATCCCACAATACTGGGTGACCTGGAGCAATCCTAACAACATAGAACAGAAGCTGTAACAAAGTAAAACTCTGATAAATAATAGAATGTATTATTCTTACCATGAGGGACATGGAAGATGAATAAATTAACAATTGATACTTTTTTTTCCTTCATGTCAACAAGAAATTTAAGGTGGAAACAATTGAACCTAACTGCAAACTTGGCTAATTCGTCAAAAATAAGGCAGCAGCCACTGCACGGGGACACATGTCTATAATCCCAGCACTCAGGAGGCTGAGACAGAATGATGAGACAAGAGTTCAAGTCCAGTCAGGGCTTCATACTGAGTTCAAGGTTAGCCTGGACAACAGAGTGAGACCCTGTCTCAAAAAAAAAAAAAAAAAAAAAATAGTGCATGTCTTATTCACCTCACAATTAGAACTGTTGCATTAAGACTTCACTGTATTTGCCATAGAGGATGTAAACATTTTTCAAAGGACTTTTCCACTTAATTCTGCACTTATTCATCATTTTTCTACATGTCAAGACAAAATATTACGAAAATGATTTCACAAATGAGAAGAACAACATGCAAAATTCTCAAATGCATGCAAACCCACGAAGTACTAGACCAGTCAGCGACGTTACATGGGTGAAATCAAACTGAGCTCTTTAATTGAAACCCAGCTCTTCCTTCTAAGTAAAAGGAAGATGCCCAATGTGTATCACTCTTGGAGAAAAAAAGTGATAGGGAAAAAAACCTTTTATTACAGGCAAAAAAAAAAAATTGTGTTTCCCAGGGGAAGAAATTTTATTTCCTACTGAGAAAGAAAACTCTCAGAGGAGAATGTGGCAAGAATGATGAACCTTAAATCAGAACATGTGGATTTAAATCCTGCCTGAGGCACCAAGTAACAGCGTAACCTTTCATAAATTCTTAAAAAACAAAGACCCCAATTTACTCTGTGTAAAGTGAGCTTAGACCAGAACCTATGGCAGGCCTTGTGCAGCTCTGACATTCTTGGTTGCTACAGTGGAGCTTTCTGGATGAATCGGCAGTACTTTCATATTCAAATAAAAATAAGTAGAGTTTTTGTGAAATCCATCTGGTGGCGCTATCTCAGCTGAACTGTGCATCCTACAGGCTGAGGGTCAGGGATCCCCAACTTCCAGGCCACAGATCAGGACAGGAACTGTTTGGAGCTAGGCTGCACACCAGGAGTAAAGTGGTGGGCCCTGACAGAAGGCTTATATGTACTTACAGCCACCCCCTATCACTCACAGAACCACCCAAGCCCTACCTCCTGTCATATGAGCACCGGCATTAGATTCTTCTGGAAGCCGGAACCCTGCCAGGAACTGCACAGAAAGAACTAGGTGGCACAGTCTTCATAAGAGTCTAATGCCTGCTGAGCTGAGGTAAAACTGAGGTGATGAAGTTAGGACTCAACCTACCTCTGTGGAAAAAATTAATCTTCTACAAAACTGGGCCTGGTTCCAAAAAGTTTGAGAACTATATTGTTATAGATGAAATATTCTGAATAACAAACTTACCAACTAACTGACAGTGAAGTGTCTATTTTTATATTCACCCTCTTGCTAATTTGTTGTGCCTTGCACAAATGTCTAATAAGCCTTTACACTAATTCTCCCTTTTCTTTTATAAATACCATGTTGCCCTACGATATCCCTGGCTATAGTATTTTCACACTATCCTTGTATTATGAACCACATAATCGCAACATTTGCAGCACTCCAATCATTTCTTTTCTTTCTTTTATCTTTCTTTTACTCATTTATATACTTTTTTGAGACAGGATCTCATGTTATAGTTTAGGCTTGCCTTAAACTCACTAGGTCGCCCAGGCTGGCCTCAAACTCACTGCAATTCTCCAGACTCACCCTCCTGAATGCTGAGATTCAGTGCTCTGAATTTTATAGCATGAATACATCAACATTAGAAATTTTTCGGAGTCTCTGACAGGAGATTAGTGGCCCCCTAAGGGGAGGTCATTCCTCATCCTGGAATTCCATTCCTAGTTATCTTACATGACAAAAGGGGTGGGAAGACAGTCAGGAAAAACACAAGATGTCGGAATTAGAGGCCAGTAGGAACAATTCAGCTGTGCCACACAGCCGGCTTTGAAAACAGTGCCAAGAGCTTTGAACCGGAAGTAAGAGAAGTGATGGCCAAACACTTAGATGCTGAAAAAGAAACACAAAGAGATTCACCCTCTATTCACCATAGGGAAGGAACACGAACCCTCTGAAACCTTGATTTTACCCAGAAAGCCCCATTTCTAAAATTTAAACTCCACAAGTCTTAAAAATGTATTTGTTGCATTTCTTTAAGCCATGAACTTTGTGTCAATTTGCTATATAGCAATATGAAATTAATACCAAACCACATGTTGTCAGTAGTTCAACTTAGTATTTTCAGTAGTTCAAGTTAGTATTAATTTTTATATGTTAGTTTCTGTAAGGCTTTAAGAAGCTATATATATATATTTTGAAATTTTTCAGAAATTTCTCATTTCCAAACTATGCATTAAAGTAAAACAAATTTAAAGATAAGTGCTTTATATAAAATAGAAACAGCCTTAGACACACGTTCCCATTAATCTGCTGCCTCATAATTAATGTCCTCAGGTAATCATAGGGAGCTAGTTTATAACAGATTTCTACACAATGTTTAAGCTTGTTTGCAACCCTCAGATCATGTGATTATCTTGTAAAAACAAATTAAAAATCATCCAAACACATCGACTTCTGTCTCCCTACCTGAAGTGTGCTCTGTATGCCACTGATTAGCAGTGCATCACCTTAAATCTCATTTCCTAATATGCCCCTTTCTCTGAATAATCAATCATTCTTATGTGTATATTTCTAGGTTAAGGTGATCTATTTTGGAAGACTTTCTGCCTTAACCTAGAAAAAAAGAAATGGCCAGACTGGGCAAGAGGAAGGGAGAAAAAGAAAACTCATATGAATAAAAAAAGGACACGAATAAAGAACCCAAGGTGCATTTACAGCTTCATAGTTCTTTCAAAGTATCATACACAGCCAAGAATTTCAGAGATTCAGAACATATGGACTTCTTAGCTTTTTCTGTAGCTGGGATTAAATGCTGATTGTAAACAGCATAAAGGAGAGGAGGTTTATTTTAGGCCACCCTTTCAAAAGTTTCAGTCTATGTGGGCCCGCTCCACTGTCTTCAGGCCTGTGGAGATGCAGGAACATCACAGTGAAAGAGCAGAGCAGAGCAAAGCTGCTCACTCCACGAAAGCATGGAAGCAGGAAGGATTGGGAAGAGCCACAGGAAGGTTTAAAAAAAAAAGCCAGAAGTAGGACGGACATAGGGACAGGAGATATCACTCAAAGATACATCTCCAGTGATTTCTATTCTTCTACTGAGCCCCACATCCAAAGAGCTTCTTTATGAACTCATTGATGAATTTACCCACTCATGCACCTATGAGCTCATCACACTTTACGAGACACAATAGATTAATCCATTGATGAGATTAGTGCCGTCATGACCCAGATGGCTCTCTAGGCCCCACCTCTGAACTCTGTTACTCTCAGAATCAGGTCCTCAACACACAGGTCTTTAAAGACTATGTCATACTTAAACCCTAAGATGGATTAAAGAATAATAGTGGAAAGGTAAAAAGGTAAAAAAGACCGAGTCCAATCTAAGAACTTTGGACTTTATCGTCAAGACAAGGTGGCCAATTGAGACCTTCGAATAGAGAAACGACATAGTTACTTTTTTATCTCTGGGAACTTATGTAGATAACCTACTAGATTAAGATGGTTATGTAGTCAGGTGTAATTTTAAGGATGTTAACAGCACCCTGGCTGAGAAGAATATGGGCCACTGTTGACAACTGTGATAGAAGAAACAATATTTAATAACTGGACATTAAAATGAACTTGACAAGAAGTCTCTGTCCCATCTTCTACTACAACCAACACCAAGTTCTAACACTCACTAGGTAGGGAAGCTACAAAATGTGAAAAAATAAAGGGGACTATAAAGGCCACTGGATCCAAACAGTAGAGGTCAAACATGCAGTTAATAAACTCGATTGAAAATGTTTGCTGATTTATCAATAAACACATGAAGAAAAGCATTTGTCACTTGAAGATTAGATTTTCCAATTTCTCTAAAGACATGTGAGAACTGAAAAGATTGTGTGCTATTCTTGAAGTCCAATCTTCTCATCTGAAAAATTAATATTACAATTGTCTGCAAAATTAATATTATAATCTCATAACTTAATCAGTTTTGTACAAATGGATTTGTTTGTTCATTTTGTGGTACTGGGGATTGAACCCAGCAACTCTGCCCTGCAATTCATCCCCAGAACTTTTTAATTATTCTTTTAATTTTGAGACAGAACCTCATAAAGTCCCTAAGTTTTATATTACCATAATGCCTATCCATAGAAAGCATTAGTAAAAAGTAGCCAAATGTGTTACAGTTTTGACAATGGGTGATACTATACAGGATGCTATAAAAGAATTTTTAAAAACCACTGGAAACCTCATTTTTCAGTGTTGAAAAAACAAATTGTAAAATAAAAATGAGAGTCTATAAAATGAAGAGAAAGGCAGAAATACAAATTAAAATAACCAGAGGAATGTTATATTGTTAAAGTCTTGGGAAATTTTCTTTCTGGCTTTTATTAGCCAGTGAAAAGTAAGACTTATGACATAAGATTGATTAGATGTGTTATTCTAAATTATTAATGCCTAATGCTATGATTCAAAAATAGGAAAATGTAGCTCAATATTTACTGGAGATCCCAATTTTGATATTCTCATTGAAAAAAAAAGCATGAGGGAAAAAAGAAAAAAATACTGCTGTTAGAAGTAAACTTTGAGTTTTCGTTATTTTCTTAGATCTGAGAGGTACCAGCACATCTGTAAACCTTAGTCAAATGAGTGGGACATTTTGAGGATATAAGAGAGAGAGAGAGAGAGAGAGAGAATGATTGAAAGGAATAAGACAAGCAAGAGGTAGCTGAAGAAGGGTGAAACACGAGTGTGGAAGGGGTTAAGATTCCACAGGTAGAATGATACTGCATCTCAGAGAGGGGATACATTTGCATGGTGTGAGGAGGGGCAGTGAGCAAAGACACTCATTTGTTGACCTCAGTTTTCTCCTTGCAGCAAGACTGCCAAAGGAGAACAGAACTGCATGGATAGCAAGGGGCTTTGCAAATTGCAACAGAAAAAGGAAAGTTTGGGACAACTTTCAAGGAGGATAAGAGACAAACATAAATAACTACCCTCCTCCAAAAAAGCCAGAAATTGCTGACAGAGGTATTATAATTGAGACTATAAATATATGTCATTGTTCAGCCTAGATAAAGGAAAAGAAAAACAAGATTTCTTTTTTGAACTAGAAGTCAAGATCTGTGATTTGGTTGGTATGGTCAAGTATAGTCACAAAATGAAATCTATAAATTGAGGGTGATGGAGCATCAGGATGAAAAACAGAAGGAGAAAGGGGTTGCCATGGGAAGGGTGTGTAAGGGTCGTTGCTGCAAGGCTTGTGAGAAAGAAGTGAGGGAGTCGGGAAATACTTATCCCGAGCACACCACATCAGCACTCAGGTTGGGTGACATGTACAGTGGAGTTAGAACGTGGCGCATCTGGAAGCGAGTGGTTTGCAGGAAAGTGAGCAGGATTGGAGCCCACATCACAGAGGAGCCTAATGTGGATTAATTCACTAATGTGACCCTGAAAATAGCAGAGGCAGAGCTAGTGGGTTTAGGTAGAGCCAAGACCAAATCGCTGCATGTGCTGTGATTTCCAGATCATGCAGAACTTTGAGAGAAGGACAAGGAATGAACACCTATAATGTAGAACATGTGAATAATCGTGGTTAATAGAGACAAACTGTCGCTAAATGAGAGGAACCATGAGAAGAAGCGTTCTGTGTACGAACAGATGCTGTCACTGACGTAGAAAAAGCTAGAAGGATGCGCAATCACTGCCTCTGAATTTAATGACAATAGATGATAAAAAACAAAAGAGCAAAGAAAAAGATATATTTCTACATTTGATTAGACAAAAATGTTTAGATATAAATTAGGTTGCATCGTCATAGAATCCAATATAGCTTCAGTCATCTGGGATATTTTGGCTTTGGATGTTTGTTTTTTGACGCAGGTGATGATTCAAGATAGGAAAATAATCATGTTTTGAGAAACTTTTCAGTTGCCCTAAGTCTTTGCTCATGGGCAAAAATTTGACTGGGAATTTGGTCACAGCACTGATGTTTTGGGCATTACCGAAATTCAATTTTCTCTGGCACTGCCATTCTTCATTACGTAAGTGACCTACAGTGTTTTGGCCCTCCACATTCGCTTTTGGAAACCTCGTTTTGATTAGTTTAATGGAGTTATGGTTAAATCTTTTGCTCTCAAAAATACAATTACTGTACACCACGTAGAAAATAGACACAGAGAATAGGTCAGGAGTCCCCCGTGCCCAGAACAGGGAAAAGGCCGCCAGGACAGATGACCCGCCAGCAGATGAGCTAAGCTTTGCCCCCTGTGAGCTTGCTCCTATCAGATTTTGTCCCTACTGAACAGCAGGCGGTGGAGCTTTTCTCTCCTCTCTGCCTGCTGCCACCATTTCAAAGCTGTCCTCCAACAATCAGCTGCATAAGTACCTCCCACCCATTATTTTTGACCCTCACATAAAATAGTGTTTCTGAGTTACAGCAGAATTATTTAAAACAGAAGTGATGTTATACTATAAACCCACCAATTGTCTCAGGAAGGTATGTACTTGTTCTTAAAGGAAAAAAAAAACCCTCTTATTGAAATTCATGGAAATTTGTATATTACATATTTTTGCAAAAAACGTTCAGCTGTCTTAGAATACAAATGTAAACCACTTCATATTAAAGTGTTCTATAAAATTTCAAACAACCATTCAAAAATACATTATATATTAATTTCAGAACCACGATTAGCGAATCACAAACTCAAGGAGAACCAAAGGTTTCAGCTTGTTCCATGAAGTGCACCATTTGTAAAGATACTTTTGGGCAAAATTTTAGAGTTCCCCATATCCAGGACTTGAAATATTACTTCGTTTCAATCAAAGTTGATGAAAACCAACCACTTAAAGATATATTTAATATATATTAACATATATATATGTGAACTGAGCATTATTTTTATGGTTCTGCTTATATATAGCACTAATGTGAGTAATATAGATTTTTTTAAATAACATCTTATATATCGTGCCAATCACATCACTATTTTATTTATATAGAAGCTGACAACTGGGATAAAGTGTCGCATGATGAAAGCTATAGATGAAATGATAGTGGATAGAAATCTTCACTCCATCAATTCCTTTTGTAAAATCAATCGGGTATTAACACTGGGACCTAGGGCACTTTCTCGTTTTATAAAATCTGAAATGAACTGCAAAAACTGTATTGTTTTAGGGAAAATTGGAAAAGAAATTACAACACGCAAAAGGCTACCCAATAACATTTTAATGGAATGCTAGTCTTTGATAAACTCTTCAAAGTTATCCAGTTACAAAGAAGTTTGAGCTTTGGTTGCTTCCAATCGACTGTTTCATGGCACTGAAAGGTTTAGAAAGGGGTTAGCACAGCCAATGACTCTAAATGCAAATGAATTCTGCATCACTAAGGATACAATTAATGTCTATTCTTCTTCAATCACATGCAACACCTAGCCAAGTCTCCAGACAATTGAGCTAGGGCATATATATATATATGAATGATAGATATATCATACATATATGATAAATATTATTTGATCATTTCAAAAACTATCTTTGAACATCTCTTTTGATATTTATATACCATGACCAAATCCATCACCTCTTCTAGTCACATATTTCTTCAAATATGAAATAAATGCTTCATTCATTGACATATTCAAATATATACACATTATATAGAGAGTATATATGCATATATGAAACGAAAAGTGGACAGTGAGAGAATTCCTTTTATTCTAACAAGCAATAAAGCTAACTGGCATATGCTTTTATTTTTTAACAATTGACCAACTCTTTGGTGAGGTGTATGATGGACAGACATTGAGGACCTAATAGTCGGAAGATAACACGTGTTTTATGCCTGTTTTCCTCACTGTTAGTGGAACTAAGGTAAGATGTTATTCTAACTAAGTATCTACTTCTTACTATATTCAATAATAAACGTTTTTATAAATTTGTATAAAATAATCATGTTTAAACAATCATTAAATAATTAGTAACTTCTTAACAAAATTAAATGTTGGTGTGTGTTCTTAAAGTAATAATACAATTTTAATTTTAAAAAAGAGATTTTAGTAACCAGCTCCTCTTCTTAAATTTTGGTGATTTAACATTTGGACATTGATGGAAGATTAATTAAGATGCTCGGATATATCCAATTGGTATAAAAGAAGAAAACAAGAAAAATGTAATTTCTTCCCTTTCACTCCAATATTATCTAGCTAGTAAATTTAATAGTTGACTAATATCAGGCACATACTAACTAAGGTCACCTCACACTGTCCTGACAGCAAGGGGAATTAGGAAAATATTGTAGGAGGCTGCTCAGTGCAGTTGCTTTGCCAAGAAAAGGAGGATGTTGAGGCAAATCTTAAATCAGAGATATTTATTTTCTAGTTTCTCTGAATTTCTCTGTAGTAACTAAGAGGAAAGGTATTGAAACCCAAAGATGGGTTTCCTTGCATGCCAATGGATAACTAACCAAACATTTATAAAGATTCAGTGATCATGCTCATTAGATTATTCTCGATTGTTCTGCTCTGTGCAGTCAGTGCCCATACCCAGCTTCTATTATAATTTATGCAATTAAATGTAGCTTGGGAATTTTTCGTGCATCCATCATAGAATATCCATTTGCCATAAATGGTGCAGAAAATAGATCCAAGAATTGAGGATTATCTGAGGCAATTTATACAAAGGTTGTGTACTGACAACTCACAAAAAGGACAAAATAACAAAAACATCTGCATGCATCAATTTAGGAAAATGCAAGATATTCTGAATTATAAGGCTTTTAATATGATCCATTCTTAACATGAAGTTGTTCGGGGACACGTTGGACCAGTACATTCTGGTACTCATATTTCTGTCACTAATACCCGTCAATTAGACAACATGGAAAAATGTATCTAATGTCAAATAGGTATATTAAACTTAAAATATTAAAAGGCTGTGATGATTTTGAACCTTTTTAAGTACACCAGGAGATCTTAAAATTAATGTTTCTTAATCTATAAGTGGAGAGCTCCCAGCTGGTGCACTCCCATCTAATTGAAATTCATAAGTATAAATCAACACAACCACCTTATTTGTAATTAAATTTTGGATTTAGGTTAAATCCACCTGAATCATAAAAGCTGGTGGACAACGCTCTTCATCGTAGAAATGCAAACAGAAATAGTCTCATATTACAAAATGCTAATTTGGGAACAGTGGCAACCCATAATAATATACACAAAAAATATTTAGGCTGTTCTAATGAAAAACATTCATCCAAAGTGACATTTACTTTCAGATGAGTTAGTTTTGCAATTTTTCATCCTAAAACATCATTTGCATCTTCTAATATAATTCAAAATCTTCAGCCAGCCTTCAGGACTGAGAGTAAATTTACCCGCTCAACACTTCTTAGGCTTCATTTGATTAATATTATCTTTTCTAATGGAGCTTAATAGTCAATTTAAACATAATGTGAATATTTGAAATAAGTACCGAACAAAAAAGAGATACTATATCATTTAGTAGAAACTTTTACTTTGGGTGATTTTTTTTAAAGCAAAAATTAAAGTGTAAAGCTTTTCACGGTCGTTGATAGGCCTTGGAGTCCCAGACCTTCAGTGAGGAGAGTCACTGTGAGAGTTTAGCCTTGGGACTTAATACCTAATGCAAGCGCATCACCCAGAGAAAATAAACTTGCCTGAGAAGACTTTCAATAAGATTGTTCAGGATAACATTTTAAAAGGCTCCTTGTATCTTTTAATCTATCTCTCCAAATGGGGGGAGAATGTTGATCACACATATCTAAGACAGAACAGGGCTGCAGAGCAACTGTTTTTTTTTTTTAATCTATCTTTCTTTTCCTTTTTAAGCCCTTAAATTAAGATCAAGAGCATACAAGTTCTTTCTTTCTCCTTTCCTTTTTTAATAGTGAATTTTAAATGGTAAATCATGATCAATCGTAACAGAATGATTTCGTGGCTTCATCATCAATATCCTTCTGACTGTTCGTCCTTACCAGACTGTTATTTGACACATACACCCTCGACTCGGCTCCAGCAGGCTGTGTACCACATCCCATTCCTAACACTAGTGAAATGGGCCAGGAGCGACTCAGAATCATTTCCTTGATGTCCCAGTAGTCTGAGCTTGATGTCACATAGAAATAAATACATTGTAAACTGGTAAATAGAGTCTTCATGTTGATTTCTCTATATATTACTAGGAATAAGAGCTGCAGTTTCCATACAAGGAAGACAATTTACACAGGGGGGAAAGAGCAGTGCTGGCCACATTATCCTAGTCTAATTTTGAGTGACTCAAAATAACTTGAAATTACTGGTGAAATTAATTTTTAATAGATATAGTTTTCATTAGTGATTGGTTAGACATAAATAGAAGACACATCCTGAGACACACACATACATACAATAGAAATACATAAAGGCATGTTCTGTATAAGTATCCTTATGTATATTTACCTGCAGTTTTCATATTTATAGAAATGTTATGTGTAAAGTTTATGTTGTTGTTGTCATACTTTCCAGAAGGTTAAACAATAACTTATTTCTTTCGCCCCTGAATAAGAGGTTAGCATTGTCTAAGAGAACTCATCATTGTCCTTTCATTCTATGCAATTTTCTAAAATGTTATTTCTAATTTAAAATATGTTATACATAATGTTTCAATTTAAAATGCTCCAAATACAATTACCAAATAAAATAGTGGTTGTTTTCCTTCATGAGTCCTAAGAAGAGTCTGGAACTTCCAAAAATAGTAAGAAATAATGTCTTTAACAGTAAGAAAAGGGGAAATCAAGTGATTTTTGATGAAAAAGATTTTTTATGGCGAGTACCTCTAATAATGGTCACTGACTTAGTTTTCTGTATTTGTGTTTATTAGTCTTGAATATGTTTTAGTTACTGTCTTGTTCTTTTTTTTCTCCAAATTAAAAAGCAGATTTTTGTGAACAACTGAAGTTTGGACACTAAAACATATCAAAATATACATTGTGTTCACCAAGTAAGCAGTTTTACCTCCCATGTAAATAATTTGTTTTAACTTTTTAAAAAATTATCCTTGAGTTAAGGAAAAACAAAGTATATTCATCCAAGGACCCATTTTCCTAGGAAGTTTTAAGTATATGGAAGTAATGGTACGTGCTTAAGTACTTTATCAACTGTAAAAAGGGTTATTATCACCTCCCACAATACCTTAATATTACTTGTTTTAACAACAAAATTTGCCATTAGTGAGATATGCTGCAGAGCAGTCTCCAGTGAAACATTTTAAGTAGGCAGTAAGGTGTGATTATATATGCTATTAGATCCCACAAAGTGTAGGGGGGAAAAAACTTTTAACAGTAATTCTTCACTGCCTGCAATTTATTTTTCTCTCTAAATTCCCATTAGCTCCTCCAATATTACAAATCATCTAGCCTACAGTAAAAGCCTCAACAAGGAATCTTTTGAAAGAAAAAGTAAATGAGCTATCATCTGAAAAATTCCAGAAATAGAAGTCATCTTGATCACGTGATAAGGGCTTTCATGTAGTAATTAATTTAATTCTAAGAAAAATGATGCCTTAGAGTTTCTTTTAAACAGTAGTGGAGGCTTGGCATGTTTCTGACTTACTGCATGGCCACAGGTGCCTTGCAAATTAAAGAGCCTACATGGATGTCTGGGGGAGCATCTCTGACTTAATCCAAAAACCTGAGCCTGAATCACCCTGTGTATTATCTGGGTGGAAATCTCTAGAGCAATGAGATAGCTTATGGCTTCTCCTGATCTTACCCCTTTCAACTGCAAAACATTACATAACTCTATCACAAAGGATTTTCATTTTATTTTTTTTAATGAGATGGAGTCTCACTATGCTGTACAGGCTGGCCCTGAACACCTAACCTCTAGAGCTCTCCCTATCTCAGGTTTCCAAGTAAGGGGGCCTTTGGGCATACACCATTACTCCTGGGTCAGAACCTGCTAAGTAGATTTTGAATCAATTTCACTAAAACGTTATTTGAGGAGGAGTTTGAAGCCATCTCTTTCCTTTTGTTCCCTCTAACTTTTCAAAGTGGGTCACCATTCATTCTTTCTTTGCATTTTGGTCCCTTTGGGACTCAGGCATATGATATATTTAAATATGTCATAATACTGAGGCAGTCCTTGCATACCTCTACCCTGGCCAGTTGCTAAACCAGATAACCAGAGCTGTGCTAACCCTCTCTAGCACAGCTGAAGCTCCAAACCTGTCACAACCAGAATTGAAAATCCCAAAGCTGACTACAGCTCTGGGTGGATTCAGGAGAGCCCAGAACACACTTCTCCCAGGAGTGGTAGCCTTCAACTACTCTCTTCATTCTAAACATACTAAATTGTATAATTTCACCCCTGCCCAGTTCCATGACCTCACCTAACTAGATTGGAAAAACAAAAACCAGCCCAACCGTGGCTATTCCCCGAATCCCACTTCCTGTGGAACTAAACCTTATGGTTGCCTCTCCAACCACCTCTGGAAGTTTCACTTAACTCAGATATCCATCTTCTTGTAAAAACCTTCATCAGGAAAAATGCTGTCTATGGCATACTGCTGCCCACACATTCCCTCTCTCTTTCTTACAATAGCCTTAAATATGCCTATATACGCTGGGCCTCCTTCATCCTGGTGAACTGGCTCTCTGATCTCTCCATCTAGGAGGCCTTGACTAAACTCGGTAGCCTCGATTAAGCTCTCGGCTTTCCTACTAACCCACGGATGAAGATTCAAGATGCTTTACATGTCTTAAGATACATGCACTGCAACACTTACACCTGCTATTCTTACTTTTTTCTATACTCACTGGATTCCTAATATATTCTCCAAGAAATAGTTGTTGACCTTGCTATGGTTTAGATTTAAAATGTCTCCCAAAAGTCTCACATTCAGAGGTGGGCCTAGTATGTCAGAGTGGGTCACTGGCGGTGTGACTTAAAAGGGAGTCTTCTCATTTCTGGCTTCTTTCTGATTCCTGGCTGTCATGCAGTAAATAATTTTCCTCTGCTATGTCATTCTGCCCTGCCATTTCTGTCTTGGAACCAGCCAACTATGAACTGAACCCACTAAAACTGTGAGCCAAAATAAACTTGTTAAGTTGGAAGTGTTGGGAATTTTGCCCCTGGAACAGCAGAATGACTAATAGAATCTTATCCTTGGAAAAAAATTGTTCTCTTCTCCTACTTTTAAATATCTTTATGACACGAGACATAAAACAATGGAAACACTGATTTATTTCAGAGCCACCCAATGTTCTACATAAATTATTTTCACTTAGATTTTCTGTCTCATTTTAATTTAATTCCTACTTATTTAAATAATCTGCCTACAATTAATGTGGTAGCAACAAGAGGAGTTTTATGTGCTCATGAGGAATGTTTACATTTAAAAGCTATTTCTGAGTTCTTAAATTTTCTTGGGAATTCATAATTTCTAAATAACAATGAAAGGACATATTTTGGATTGATGGTGAATAACAAATATTCACTAAAAATAATACAAAACATATTTGTATTTTTCATAGAATTATAAAATAATGTAATTACAATAATGAGTATAATGAATTTAATAATTCTATATTTTATAGAATTGTTCAGTTGATGCATAACTTATTTTTTAAATGACAATGATTTCACAGTAAGATAAAGCATTTGTGTTTGATAATGACTATGACACTCTTAAACATCAACTTTTCCCTTTTATTATAAGTATTAGTAGTTTAATAATCACCTTAAATCACTGGAAATTTGAAATTTTAGTGATTAGAATCTTTGCCTCACTAACAACACCATTAGCTCCAAAATTAACCCCCTCATTTCTGTACCAGCTACCTTCTCTGCATATACATAAGGAAATGTTTAATTAAAATAGAAAATATCTCCATAAAACTCTAATATAGCTGGGTACACACAAAAGTAAAATGTACACTTTAGAATCTATATGAAACATACCACTATTCAATAAGCTCCATTTTCATAGAAATTAGGCATAACATAGTTTGTATTAAAAGACTAAAACTCAAGTATCTGGAGTTAGATTTAAGAAATATTGCCGTTAACTCAGAAAATTACAACTGGAGAGAACATACATTTTACTTAGATCTGGCTTACTGGCTTATATTTTTAAATTCCTTTGTAACAACTTTTTTTCTGTGATCTATCACAATCTTAGACCTTCTGAGCCTGATGTCTTAGCAAAGGTTTAAACTCTGTCAATCATCCAGCAGTCAGTTTGGCCCTGCTTGAAAAAGCTTTAATAGAAAACCAGTCATAAATCAAAAGAAAACCTCAAGGAAGATGCCCTTAAAGAATTATCTTATAGAAAGATAAATTATACTGGCCAAGAGTTTAGGCTTTGTTTTCTGTTACTGGGGAGAGAGAGAGTCAGAGAATGAGAGAGAGAGAGAGAGAGAGAGAGAGAGAGAGAGAGAGAGAGAGAGAGAGAGAGAGCATTTTAAAAAACTAATGCTTTGTTTATTCCATTTTTTCTTATCCAACTTAACTGAAATACATTAATCCTACCAGACTACTGAAAACGGAATAATGTTTTTACAAACAGATCTTAGTGACAAGAATTTCAATTTCTTTTTTTGAAATCACATTTCTAGCAACATGGGATTATCATCCTTGCATTTGAAGCCCTTCTGAAATTAGGTACCAAATAGGTCAGCTGTCAGTGCCAATAGAGTTGATTGGAGAACTGAAAATTTGCACCTTATGCTCAACCCAAGCTCTATATATCCTCAAAGGCCTTCTCTAAATCTCACAATACAAGGACCAGTCAGAATACATAATAAAATGTAGTCACACGTTACAGTGACTGCATTATTTTGAGTGGGTTTTCATGCTGCAAAAATATGTCATAAATCCCTGTATTTTTGAAGGGAGTTTCAGATGTTCTGTTTTATAAATGTCTGTGTAATCTTATTTATTTTTCATAAGGCAGGTAGCATGTGTCTCAGTTACATTTTTTGTTACTGTGACTCAATGCCTGAGATGTACAAATCAGTTTGTCCATTTCTGGGTGGCCAGCAACAGTGGAATCACATGGCAGAGGCAGAGGTAGAGGAAGCTACTCACGGCACTGCAAACAGGAGGCTGAGCTCAGTCAAACCCCAGAGGGAAGGAAGGACGCAGTATAAATCCCTTCACGTCCTGTCCCAGCACTCTGCCCCTTCTGGTTCCAGCCTCAGTCGTCTGCCTCTTCCAGATTTAAACCCTCACAACACTCTAGTAATCGACAATCCAATCCACACACCTGGAATCTGATTCTACCACACACCTGTCTTCTACCACACACCCATGTCTACTTCTCCACACCAGGCTCCCATCCCCCTGAGATCACACGTTTGCATAGAGCCCACGGTTGTTATAGATTACCTAACAGCCAAATACGTGAGACTTTTGGGGACATTCCAGATCCAAATTACAACAGAATGTGAATGCCTATAATAATGGAGTCAGTAATGAGGTGTTACCACAGTCACACACAAACTTCACTGGTGATCCCCTCCCTGAGTACCAGGCTCTGCACTGGCCACTGGACATAGCAGAATCTATGACTCATGCACTAATACTATTAATGTGGCATGTGACAGTTTCTTATCCATGTTACTATCACCTCCAGCAACATTAAAAGAATCCATTGCTTCAAACGAACCTCTCATCTTGAGTTTATTAACATTATGCAGTTCTGAGTGGTTATACTCATCCTTGAACTACATCTAATCAGTCATCGTTACTAGTCTATCTGTAGCAGATGTCTCAAGGTTGGTATTTGCTAAAATGGAATTAAGGACTGCCTCTCTCTCTCTCTCTCTCTCTCTCTCTCTCTCTCTCTCTCTCTCTCGGCATCTTAAGGATCATTTCTGTTAAGTCAGAAAGTCAAATACACGGCTCTTGATTAGACTCCATATTGTAAGAAAGGCCACTTGACTTGTTACACGCTGTAATCTCAAAGTCTGGCAAGGTGATGACATGAACAAAGGGAGGTCAGGAATGAGACTGGTTAAGAAACAACTGACACATGACTGTAAGTCCAGGACCCTGAGAGACTGAGGCAGGAGGATCATAAATGCAAGCTCAAACTGGGCAACTTAGCGATTTACCAAGACCCTATCTCAAAATAAAATAAAAGATTCATAAAAGGGCTGGAAATAGAGCTCAGGGCAAAGGCCCTAGGTTCAATTCCCAGTGCCACCAAAAACGAAGCAATGAGTCAATTAAGTCAACTCTGGAGGCTTTACTTGTCTGGAGATTTATGACATATTCTCCGTGAAATAAAGGGAATGAATTACTCAGTTTTTTAAAGTACTGATGTGTGAGTTTGTGCACACACATGTGTGCTTGTGAGTTTTAATCACTATGCTTTATATTCAACCTAAGCCTCTTAATTCCCAGACTCTTTAACATCTCCATTTGAACCATTCACAGTATTTGCAATGTAAGAGCTAAATCAGAGCTCTGATTTTCACACTAGAAATCAGCTCCCCCAGCAGCCTTTTCCAAATAAGTAAAGGCAACCTACTTTTACTAGTTGCAGCTCAGTTTTTGCTTTCTTCCTTTTTCTGTCTGATTCTGAACTTATTAAGACCACTTAGGAGGCCCATTATTTCCATCTTTTCAATCTGGACTTGTTCAACCCAATTCAAGCAAAAAAAAAAAAAAAAAAAAAAAAAAAACCTGGTCTTTCTGCTCCTACTTAACTTCTTACCCTGACTCTCTCATTCTGTGTCCACCTGATATCCAGACACATCAATTCATCATCCACAAAGCACAGAATCTTTTTACTACATAAATCATATTATATAAAATAAGATCCTGCTGAAGTCCCTTTAGTGATTTCCTCTGTTATGTCAAATAAAACTTAATTTTTTATCTTGAGAAGACTCTTACCACTATTCTAATCTCACCTCTTGCTACTCCGTCATCCTTGACCTCACCCTGCTGAAGAATACTCCAACTTATCTATAATTTTGCAGCAGTTCCTTCTGTCTGGATAGATTTTTTCCCATGATTCCAACAGTTTAGTTTCTTATCATATATTAGAATTATACTTGTTTTCCTATCTCCAAAAGGAAATCATTTATTACTCCAACATTCCTTTGCAAGGCACTCTATTATGTTTACTCTATAAACACTGGCTTGTAAACACCTTTATTGAAGTATAATTGACAAACAGTGAATAACACATGCTAAAATGATAATTTTCCACCCATGAAGCTACCACCAAAACTAAGATTGGGACCATAATTACCACTTCTACAATATTTCTAGTGCTCCCCTGTAATCCCTCCACCCCACATCTCTGTTCACCCCTTCTGTCCCAAGGCAACTACTTACCTACTTTCTGTCATAAATTAGTTTGCATTTTGAATACACAGAATCAACTTTAAACATTTTAAATTGGGATCAAAGTGGATCATAAAGAAACTTTATCTTCAAGCAGCTACAAAAACTACAAATATAATTATGATAAGGGAACATAGCAGTTGTATACGACAGGGATGCACATTTGTGCATGGCCAGGGAGACAGCAAAAGCCATGTCAAGAAAGACTTTGCAACTGCATTCTTGATAGATAGAGTTAGAAAGAATTAAATACGCTAGTTAGAAAACTATTCTACATTGGTTAAAAACTATACCAGGCAAAAGAATAACAGAACCAATGAACTGAGAAAAGGAAAACTGTGGAGCTAACGTAGGGAGCACTGAGTGATCTATTTTGAATGCAAGTGTCCAGGAGTAGAAAGAAAACTACCAGGAACCTTGGGGTTATTTCTTGGAGGGCCCTTTACGTGAGACACAGCAGTTGGCCTTAATGGAGTAGGCATTTGTCTGAGTTACTTATCTCATTTTTGTGACTAAATACCCAACTCCCACAATTTAAGAGAGGAAAGATTTATGTAGATCGCAGTTTCAGGTCTGTCTCACACACACAGAGTCCATCCATGGGGCAGCAGGCAATGGTGGGGGTACGTGACAGAAACACAGCCTGGAGAGACGCACACCCCAAGGGACGTGAAAGCACAGCACACCAGAGTCCGCGGAGGCAGGCAGGCCGGAGCCTTGCCAGGAAGCAGCTGTAACGAAGGGTTTTTGTTTTTTTTCCTTCCCTTAATATCTTCAAGCTGCCATTTGGCCCCTCCCTCACTTCTTGGCCCACCAGTCAACAACACACAGTTCCAAATGCGTGAGACGTTTCCAGGACACTTCATATCCAAGCCATAGCAGCATTAAAAAAAAAAAAAGTGTTGGGGATCCAGATTTGATGCCCATTATCCTAAAAGCCAACAGGCTCACAAATGTATTCTCTGTAATACTTGTTGTCTTGGGGATGCCAGGACACATGTTAACTGGGACTCAACATAATCAATGAGGAAACTTAGGTCTTAGCACTTAAGTCTTTCTAAATAGTTCTCTTTCCAAAGAAGGCCAATCCAGCAGCCCAGGAGTTCATAAAATTACCTCAGTCCATAGGTTTACATCTGATTCTTAGTCACATTTGTTCACTTTTTTAATATTAAGAAGAAAAGGAGTCAGTTTTTGGAAAAACAAAGGATTGTAGGCATGACATATTTAAGTTCACTTTAATATGTATATAAACTACCTAACTCACTAAGTATGTTTGTTTAATCTTTAAATAAGGAAGGACGGTCTTTTAAGAAAAGAGAGACAAAGATTTATCCATAGACTAATTTCAAGTATTTATGCCTAAGAAATAAAATGGGAAGAGAAGTAAAAAACAAAAAAGAAATATATTTCCAAAAGATAAAGGATTCTCGTCTCCTTATATATTTATTGTACTCATTCAAGATAAGCCCGATAATCTTTAAGGAAAAAAATAATTTAAATTACTGAGAACTCACTTGACATATCCTTCAACAAGCAAAGAGCTTTTCCCCGTAAGCTCTAAAACATGTCTGATGTGACAATTGAAGGCAAGAGAAGGTGACATCAAGATTTTCTGCTCATTCTGTTACCTTAGACTGAAACATGGAATCCATAGGGAAGCTCTGAAGTCCATAAAGTCAGCAAACACAACTTCATTTCAGTCAAAATGGGGAAGAGTCTACTCTGATATTAAAACAAATCCTTCTATACTACAGAATATCATGCAATTTTCTCTTAAATTTAGGAGGAAAAAAAACAAAATACATGACTTAAAAGTTAAAAGTTCTTGGCCAACTCATTATGAACCTGAAACCTACAACCATCATAGTATTCAATTTATCATGTTTATTAATATTCCTTTTATTTGGAGTCGTGTCCCTTGGAATTTCAAGTAATTACCAATATCTTTGAAAACTGAACCTGCAACTTTCAATTTTTCATGAGATCCACAGTTCCAAAAATATTTTTTGTAATTATGTGGCTTGTAACTTTGATTGTGCTCTCCTAACTGCCTGTGAGTTATTGTAATGTTGTTTCCCCCACCAAAAAAAGTGTGTGTGTGTGTGTGTGTGTGTGTGTGTGTGTGTGTGCGCGTGTGTGTGTGTGTGTGCGTGCACGTGCACGCATTGGGGGGTTGTATGTTTGTGTGCAATAGCTTCATTCTAGTTTTTTGGTCAGATGTATCTTTGGGTAATTATATTTTTCCTAAATCTGAGCCATTATGCTTCGGGTCCGACTTGATGCTCCTCCTGGGTGACAGAAGGGTTCTGGTGCAATGCACAGCAAATTCCACATCTCACCCTAGGGTGTAATAGAGTGGAGATGAGGGGATCACAACATATCGAACTAACAAATTTGGTGCAATCATCTGAAATAAAGCACACCATGCGAATACAGAATATTTGCTCAGAGGAAATAAATGATGTATTAAAAACACAACAGTAGCCATACAAACTTTAAATCATTTTCATGTCACAATTCATATTGGGTATCATCACCGTTAGTTACTCATTGCTCACTAATAATTCTTGAACACCTACGATTACCAGGCAGAAGATACTGAAATTGAATTAAGAATATAATCCTGCATAACCAACTTTTGAAGTTTATCTGAACATATTAAAGTAGATAAATTGTTACCTTACCATGGAAGGCTATAAACTTTGCAGGGAAGTAAAAAAAGAATACTTTTACACAGGGAATCCAGAGAGATTCTAGAGGCTTTGTTTTTAATCCTTGTACATTATAAGTAAAGGGTTGAGTAAAAATTTAAATTGATACGTTAAAGATGTTTGCAATATGAAAATAACTTTTATTGTGGACTGAATTATGGATCCCTGACTCCCCTCTAACATCTGTCTAGTCGCGTGTTGAAGTTGAAATCCCACCACCTGAGACTGTGACCTCATTTTAAAATAGGATCATTAAAGATGTAACTGTCAGCATTATTCTTGACGGCAAAGAAATGTAATTCACTTGCGTGTCCATCAATGCCCAAATGGATTAAAAATGCTGCATATATAGTGTGACTATCTGAACCATGGGAATATACCCCCATACCTGGCTTCACACTTGATGTTAGAATTGGTCTTTTATATCAGCTGAAAAGCTTTCATTTGCTCTCTTTCCTGATAGTAGATTTGAGCCCATGCTGTCTAAACATTTCATGAAGAGGTTTGACATATGGGGGTAGATGGAAAAAGACTGTAGTGAAAGCCACCCTTCTTAGGTGGTATCAGATAAACACAGTTTCCTTAATGAATATCTATAGGGGAAGTAAAGAGGAAAAGAACTTGGTTTCTTTTGCTTCTCAAACATCCTGTTTTCTCCTATTTCTTCCTTTATCATTCAGCTCCAAATGGCATTTTTACCTTCCGCTTACTCTCCTATCCCTAGACATGTTCCTTTCCAACAGCTGAAACTTAGATCTGCAGGATTTGAGTTGTCAGCATTTTGTAAGGGAGGACTTTTTCTTCATGAGGGTAATTTTAGCTTAATATCTTCTTTGTCCTTTCTACAAGCTTGTAGCAGGAGTACAAGAAAATGCTTGCTTGGGAATCGGTGTCTATTTTTATAATAAAAAATATCTTCGAGTCAGGGTGGAAGCACCGAATTAAATGGGCTTCCCTGTTTCTTGTTGGTGCACAGGTTTCTGTGGAAGAGCAGTGGGGCGATTTAGCTTTGAAGCACCATTATTCTAGATACGGGAGTGTTTTTTACAATAAAGTTATCATAATTGTATGGCATATAATTTAAGACTTGTATTTGTCTACTAGAAACCGAAACTCAGGGTAATGCAGCTTAAATTAGAGAAAAGCTTATGTTCCACCTTTAGAAAAAAACACAGAAATTAGACACTACAGGGCAGCTGCTACCGGACATCACCCTTTCCTCAAGATCCGTCTTTTTTTTTTTTTTTTGTACATATCCATCATTAGGACGCAGCTCCAATTCTCAAGGCTCCCTCAATGTTACAAGATGCCGAAGGCTCAGCCATGACTTTCACGTTTCAAATAAGGATAAAGAAGGGGAGTAAAATGAGGTCACTTTCTCAGGGGACTCTGTTCCCTTTAAGAATGTTCTCAAAAGCCAGCCCAAGAACTCTGGCGTATGTATCATTAAACTCCACTGTCTGCAGGAGAGGAGAGAACGCACAGTATTCTGCTTAGGTACCCTCCTCACCCCAACAAAGTCATTGTTCTGTTAATAAAGGGAAAGAGAAATGGTATCTGATCGGTCCTGAAAGATTCTGCTACGGGAAATAAAGGTCTTTGTTTGGATAAGAGTGACTTGTTTTACTCCATCGTAAGGTACTTCTATTTCTAGGCATCCATTACCCTAAATGATTATGTATTTGAAACGGATGATAGTCAAGATATATTTAGTTCAGCCAACTCATTTTAAGTCTGTACATGCATTAATCATATTTTAGACTAATATGTGTTAGCTCCACTTTACAGTGCAAAGACATTCAGCCATCAAAATATGGCAAGTTGGAAAAAAATTATAAATTTGAACAACTATTTTAGCCAGAGAAGTCAAATCATCGTAAATTTTTCTGCTTTGCATGCATATGAATACTCTTTGATATCAAATAACTGTATTTTAAGCCTAATAGCTCTAATAATAGTTTTGATGTATGTCTTTCTGCTTGAATCATTCCATATTTCACTACTGCCTAGAAATTTCTGGTTAGCAGTATAACTGTCATTTAGGTTTTAGCTCCAGAGTGAAATTTACTTATTTAATGCTGAACTTTTACTACTCTGAAGAGCTTAAGGCAATGAATGGCTAATTTGAACCTTGAAATATTTAGCATTAGAAAGGTACAAAGAGTTGAAGCCTTGTACAGAATGTAGAAGAGGTGAGTGGAAGGCAGCCAGTGACCATTACAAACCCAGGTGGCCCTCGGGGCCATGTTCTGCAAGCAGGGTGAATTAGGGGGAAAAGCAGGCCCCCAGTCTTTCCCTGAAGGGCTTAATTATTCATTTGCCTAGAGTCTGATTACCACTTCTCAGTTTTTTTTCTTTTGCTTTCCAAATTATTCCATGTATCTCCCAAAATTTCTCTCTCCTTTTCACATAAGAGCCGTACATTTATATAAAAGGAACAAATAATCTTAGTGGGCTCACACAGACCCTGGAGTTTATACAAAAGTCTTAAAGTCGAGAACCACCGACTTAAAACCTGGGATTGTTCCTAAACAGGTGGGCAAGGGAAGATTATCCCAAACAGATAAAAGAGATAAGCAATTTCTTCAAGTCAGCTTAGCTTCAAGTTGCTGTATTTGGACATTTCCAATAATTTTATATTTATTTCCAAATAGCAGGTCTTGTAGGAGGATTATGAGGATAAAGAAGTGGATGAAAGGTGTTGACTGATGAAATAGCCTTTGATTTTGAGCTGTATTTATCTATTTTAGCACTAAGGAGGTTGGCTGCTGAATTTCCAAGGTGCCTTACTAAAATAAACTTACTGTCTTTTTCTACTACCTGCTTGGCTGTATTCTTTGTTTCTTGTTTCTGCCTCTGAGTAGGAAGTACTACCATCTGGGACCTGTTTCCCAAGTCACTTTCTAAATGTTCTCCCTTATAACATTCTTTTCAATAGAATATGTTCTCAGTTAATATATTTTCTTGTTAAATACCCATGATACAGGTAAGTACTAGAGGACAAATGCTTTTAAAAAAAGCTAAATCTAATTCCTTTCTAAATTTCCCCCATTTTTAGTAGTATATATACATGATGCACAGTGGGTACAGGAAACTTGAGAATTTTGGGCACATATATATCACAACACACACCACATTCCTTTCCCCGCCCACGTCTCCTCCCTCCCACCTACTCGCTCAATCCCTCTGACTCCCAACATTTCACTCATTTGACTTTTATTTATAAAGTGGGTTTCTCATATTAGAGAAACCATGTGATATATAATCTGATTCTGATTCACTTCATTAAGCATAATGATCTCAAGTAGTATCCATTTACCTACAAATGATAAATATTGATCTGTCTTTATGGCAGAGTAATATTCCATTGTGCATAATACCCCTTTTCTAAATCTATTGCTGCATCGATGGATACTTCAGCATCTTCCATATATTAACTACAATTAATTGTGCTGCTATAAACATAAGTATACATGCATTTTTGTTATACGGTGCTTTATGTCTTTAGGAAAGATATCTAGACGAGATCATTGAATCAAATTGGATGTCTATGTTCAGTTTTTTGAGGAAACTCCAGACTGCTTTCCCCAATAACTGTGCCAGCTTAGAGTCCCACCAGCAATGTAAAAATTTCTTTTTCTTGCCTTCTTCCTAGTATCTACTGCTTTCTGAGTTCCTGCTACAAGCCATTCTTAGTGAGGTAACACGGTACCTCAGTGTTGCTTTGACTTGCATTTCTCTAACGGCTAAGGATATTAGACATTTTTTCATGTATTTGCTGGCTACTTGTACTTCTTCTGAGAACTGTCTATTCATTTTAAATGCCCACTTTTTAAATCAGACTTTAATTTTGAAGGGTCTAATTTTCTTCATTTCTTTGAATAATCTACTTATTAGTTCTCTGCCTGGGGTATAGTTGGTAAAATTTTCCCTTTCCTTCTGTTCTCTTCACTTTGAAAGGGTTTTTTTGTTTTTTGTTGTTGTTTGTCTTTTTTATTTTTTAACTTGACACAGTCTCATTTGTTAATTCTGGGAGTTATGTCTTTTGTATCAGGTGTCCTGTTGAGAAAGACTTTGCCTTTCTTTTATCTTCAAGAGTTTTGCCAACTTTGTCTTCTAGAGGGGTTAGTCTTTTCACTTTAATATCTAACTCTTTGATTCACTGATTTGTTTTCAGCACACAGAGAAAAGTGGGGGTCTAGATTCATTCTTTCGTACTTGGATAACCAGTTCCCCAGCATCATTTATTAAAGAGACTATCCTTCCCCCAGTGTATGTGTTTGTTCTTTTTCAAAGCTCAGACAGTTGATGACACTTGAGGTGATCTCTGCATCCTGTGTTCTGTTCCACAGGTCAACCTGTCTGTTTCTGAGCCAGTACAATGTGACTTTTTATCACTACTGCTTTGCAATATAATTTGATGTTCAGAATTGGGATGCCACCTGCTTCTGTCTTATTGTTCAGAATTTCTTTTGCTATTCTAGGCCTCATATAAGTTTTGTTATTCTTGGTACCATAAGAATTTTGGGATTTTTTTTCAAAATCTGTGAAAAATCTTGTTGATATTTTGACAAGAATTGCATTGAATTTCTATGTTAGTTTTGGTGACATAACAATAATCTTGTCAGAATTGACACTATTAATTTTTCTATTTAGAAATGGGGGATGTGTTTCCATTTTCTTATGTGCAACTTAATTTCTTTTTTCAGCATAACATAGTTTTCATTCTAGAGGTTCTTCATTTCCATGGTTAGCTTTATTCCTAGTATTTAATTTTTGAGTAACTATTAAGAGCAGGATTACTCTTCTCAGCTCTTAGTAATTTCATTGATTTTTTGTACTAATTTAATGAATTTGTTAATTATTTCTAACAGTTTCTTAGTAGAATTTTGGGATTCTTCTTTGTAGAGACTCATGTAATCTGTAAATAAAGGTAGTTCAACATCTTCGTTTCCAACACATATTCCCTTTGTTAAGTTCTCTTGCCTGATTGCTCTGGCGAGGGTTTTGAGTCCTATGTTGAATAAAAGTGATGAAAATGGACAGTCTTGTCATGTTCCTGATTGAAGGGGAATGCTTTCAATTCTTCCTCATTTAGTACAATGTTAGCAGTAAGTTTGGAATGGCTTTTATCAGTTTGAGGTAATGTCCTTCTATACCTATTTCCTCATGGTTTTTATCATGAGTGGATGTTGATGTTGTCAAAAGCCTTTTCTGCATCTACTGAGATAATTAATGTATTTTTGTTTTTGTCTTTATGAATATGGAATATTACATTAATCGATTTACATATGTTGAACCATATTTGTATCCCTGGAATGAAGCCAACTAGACCATGGTGTTGGATCTTTCAATGATTTAATGATTTGTTGAATTCTATTCATCAGTATTTTATTGAGTACTCTTGCATCTATGTTCATTAAGGACAATGGCCTATAGTTTTCTTTCCTAGTAAAGTCTTTGTGTAGTTTTGATAACAGAATGCTAGTTTATGGAAACAAGTTTGGCAACATTCCTGCTCTTTCAGTTTCTTGGAACAGTTGGAGAAGTATTTGTGATATCATTTCTCTGAAGTACTTGTAAAATTCTGCAGTGAATCCACCAGGTCCTGAACTTTCTTTGTAGAAATAGACTTTATTACTGCCTCAATTTACATACTTGTTATGGTTCTATTCAGAGTTTTTGTATCTTCTTGGTTAAGTTTTGCAACGTTTTATGTGTCTAAAAATTTAACTGTTTCTTCCAAATTCTACAATTTGTCGAAGTATTGTTTTTCAAAAAGTTCCATATAATTCTCTGAATTTCAGATATGTCCGTTTCAGCATCACCTTTTTTTTTCTATTTCCATCGATATGGGTTTTTTTTCTTTCCTTCTTTTGGTTAGTTTAGATAGAAGCTTTCCAATCGTTATTCTTGAAAGAAGCAAGTCTTTGATTTGGTGATCTTTTGTATTGCTTAAATTTTATTAATTTCTGCTCTGATCTTTATAATGTCTTCAATTTTGGATTCAGATTGTTCTTGTTTCTCTGGGACATTGGGGTGTGTCATTAAATTATTTGATTTTTTGTTTTGTTTGCTTGAGACAGGTCTCCCTCTGCGGCCCAGGCTAGTCCTGAATTCACTGTGGAGCCCAAGCTGGCCTTGGACTCAAGATAATCTTTCTGTCTCAGCCTCCTAGCTTATGTGGTGCTGGGAAATCAAACTCAGGTATTTAGTGCTTGAATTAACACTTGGTAGGTAAGTGCTTAAAAGGCTGAGCCATTCCTCCAGTTTCTAAAATTTTTGTTTGGGACTGCTCTGTCTTTAATGTGTGCATTCATTAGTATAAATTTCTCTCTTAGCATTGCTTGCATTGTGCCTCACATCTCCTGGTATGTCATGGTTCCATTGTTGTCTGACTCTACAAAGCTTTTGACTTCTTCCCTGGTCTTCTGTGAACCACTGTTTGTTTAATAATATATTATTTACTCTTCATGTGTTTGTAGATTTTACAGTTTCCTTGCTAGTGATTCTGCTATGACCTTAAAATATTCAAAGAAATTATTTCAACTCCTTGGTACTTACTTAACATGCCTTATGGTCTATAACATGGCCACCTTCTCACTGAGACCTTACATGAGAGAAATATCAAGTTCTGTGATGTCTTCTTAATAAGACACTAATTCAACAGGAGTAGGGTCCCATCCTCATGACCTCATTTAACCTCAATAACTTTCTCAAAACATAGCCACACTCAAGGTTAGAGAGTCAACATATGAATTTCAAAGAGAAGCAAACTTTCAGTTCATAACAAGATTTAATCAAGGCATGTAGCAAGACACCTAATTTAATCTGCTTTACTATGCAAGCCTCTATGAGCAGGTAATAATTGCATGCCAAGAGTAATTTATTAAGATATGAAAAGGGGAAAACTATACAAATAGATACAGGAGAACTCTGTAGTGGAAAGTAGCTTCCCATGTTGGGAAAACGAATCAAGGGCATTGCTGTTGGAAGCCTGTGATGAACAGTAGTAGGTTGCGAAGCCACAACGGGCCTGTGAGCATCCCGGTTGGGTGAACTTGCTTCAGATTATATTTTTTTTTACAGCTCTGAGGTAGAGATTTTCAACCTGAAAACTCTGAACAATAAATAAAGCCAGTGGTACTAGATGAAAGTTAAGGGAGCAAAAATCAAAGTTAACATTTAATGAGAAGCAGTGAGACATTGTCTCAAAAAAAAACTTTTTTAATGAGAAGTGGCTACAATACCTAGAAGGAGTAATTAGAGAATGATGAGGAAATGCCAAAGGACATGTATTGCAAGGAAGGAGCAGGAACTGGGGACAGCTGTTAAGAGTCAAGCGAGGTAGGTCTGAAATTTGGCAAATGTGTCTAGCTGAAGGGAGCGAGTGGAGGTCTGCTGCCATGAGAGAGCAGCTGTATGAGCCAAACTGTAGCAGGTGGAAGAATGTGTGGGATGAATGTCTGGGTTAAAACGGAGAGAACTGCAGCTCAAGGGACCTCCTGTCACTAACCCGGCTATATAATTAGCAACTCTTACAGTTTAAAACTGGAATCTAAAATTAGATTAGCAAAACTTAGCTAATGAGAAAGCAAACAACATGCTTTATTTCCATTTTTCTGATACTATAAGGACAAGTATTTAAGCATTTTGGGGGTAAAAGTACTAAAATTGAATTGTATACTTTATCAGCTCTAAGATTTTTGTTCTGACAAGAAGGAAATTCAATTTTCCAGGAAAAAAGTGAAATTAATATCCCAAATGAAATAGCTACAAGCCCAACTGAAGAAGAGCATATTAAAAATTATTGTGATATTCAAAGGAATACCTAGAAATTTGAATTACCCTGGTAAGGTTTTTTTTTTTTTTAATGGGTCCTTGAAGAATGATTTTAAAGTAAGTTTTTGGTAGTAGAAGAAAATGTAGTAATTTGATTCTTTTTAGCACATGTATTGTGAGGTCTACAACAGACAGATAAAAGTGATGTTCTCTCAGCAAATGTTCCAAAAGAACATGATTGAAGAGCTCAGGATATAATGTATCTTCCATTAAGAAAGAAGATCATTAATACCAAGCAAACTCATCACAAATAACTTCAGAAAGATGGCATGTTCTATCAGAATGCTAGAGGGTCCTAAAACAGCCCACCGGAAGGCAGGAGAGCAGTTTTAAACACCCGGGGCCATCTGTGACATTTCACTATTCAATTTGCCTCAAACTCCTAAGAGTGTGGGAAACAATATTTTGGGGCTGGCCACAAGCAACGGCTCAATTTCGACTCAGAACAAGACAGAAGGAAATAGATATGAGAAAACATACAGTTAGAATTCTCTAATAAATCAGTCATTGAATAGATCCTTCTTCGTGTGTGTAGAAAAAAAATGCCAGTGATAAAAATAAGAATGGTTGTCTACTCCACTTCTTTTAAGATTTTTTTAAAAGAAGAAAAGATATATTCTACGAAAATTATATATAATTCTATAGATATATAAAAAGATCCTTGCTTGATTTTGGCCAATTCTAAGTTTCACTATATTTACACATCGTCTACTATTAATGGCAAGAGGAAAGTAGTTAAGATTTATGCTCAAGTGGGAATTTTTCTTTATAATGCTCATGTACCCAGACTGGGCACAATTCTAAATGTTTACAATCACAGCGCCAAAGGACAATGTTTACAATGTCTACAAACAACTCTCTCTCCAGACCCAAATGTCTTCCTGCTGCAGAATGGTTAGGAAGCAAAGGCCAGCTGTCAAACAGCACCTCTGGGCCAAACTCCACATCCAGATTAGCGTGTGTTTGCGTACAGGCTGGAATATGGACATAGGGCTCCATTTTCCCATAGCTGGTCTTCCCACTGACAAAGGAGAATTCAGGAAAAAAAAAAACCAACCTGATTTGCAAAAATAAAACACAAATGTTCTTGAGCTACCTCTCTCCTCTTTTCTTCTCTCCAATAAATGTTACGAGGAAGGCTCCAGGACCAATTAATTATGGGGGAGGAAACTAAAGGAGAAACACAACAGACACTGTTTGTCCTTTTGGCCGTTGGGAAAAAGGAAGGAGCAGACTCAGGAGAAGAGACAGTGACAAGTGACACGTGCAGACTCTGTTTCTGAAACACAAATTTCAAGACAGTGTTTTGAAACAGCAGACATGAAATAACAAACAGAGATATAAGTGACATGCAGAATATTGTTGGTCACAAGGCTTACACAGAAGAGCAGCGGGGAGCAAAAATAATTGAAGGGCTCTGTTTGAGAAATTTTGAACTTTGTCATTGTTTGTTATTTGACTGTATTACCTCCTTAAAGGTGAGAAAAAAAATGCTGGCAAATTTCAACATCACAACCTGAAGCGTTTTCTAATTCCATAAGTTTAATTCTAAAGTCTATATTCATTTACTAACAGACATCTCATCATACTAAAAATTTTAGAAATCAATCAACAAATGACATAGCTACTAGTTCATCGTCAGTTGGTGTCACCAAACGGCATCTGCCATGCCTAGGACGACTCCCTGCTCTGTCCAATACTGTTCACGGAAAACAGGAATGAGGGTCAAATTTCCAAATACCACTGCCCAACACAGATAAGTGGGCTTCAAAAAACTAAGACAGGTCTAGTGCCACAGCCTGGTGTTCCCACACTGTAGGAGGCTGAGGTGGAAGAATTCCAAGTTTGAGCCCCAAGTTTGGGCTACTTGGTGAGGCCCTGTCTCAAATAAATGGAAAAAAGTGGTTGGAGAGGTAGTTCAGATAGAAGGCCTAGTATTAAGTCCCCAATGCTGAGAAAAAAAAATTAACCCCCCTAAAATTTCGTTTATGCACAATTCAAGACATTGTTTAGATTGCATCCAGCCTGCTTAGGTCTTCGGCCTAAGGGTGAGAACTCCTCTTGTAAGATATGTCTTGGGCCTCAAAGTTGGCATTGCTCAAAGTCGGCCTTCCTTGCTCATATGGTACATAAGTAACATGAGAGTTACACAGAGCTGATCCAGGTTTGCATGTATTAACCAGAAAGTACCAGGGACAGGAAGAAAGACAGGAGAAGTGTTTAATCCTTGGGGTAGTTAGAAATTATATACTTGTGATGAACTAGCAGAATCTTTTCTTTCAGATAAAAAAAAAATCAATCCCTCCCTAATCTACTTATCTATGTTTCTATGCAAGACTGCCTATAAATCTATATATTTACATCTGTATAGCTGCATAGATATCTATAGATACATGGGTCAAGGCATAGACAGGATGAAAAAAGAAGCCAGAGTATCGTAATCACAGATCAAAAGGCATTTTTATTTCCCTTCAGAGTGACTGTGCAGCCTGAATAATGGAGTACGAAGAGGCAAAGGAAGCTCCTTTCTCATCACTCCTTTGCGATCCCTCAACACCCTCTGCTTCTGTGTAAAGGAAAAGCAGCTAAACATCTTCTCCTCTGATTATCAGGGCTCATTTGAAGAAAATCCTTAGAACTAGCTCCAACTTCACCAGTTGGAAATGCAGCAAACTGTGATCAGCTTTCAGGCCACTTCGGTATAGTGAATAGACAAGCCTAGTGCATGAAAGAAAGGGATTAAAAAGAAGCTCAATCCCTCTGGGAAAAAAATATACTACAGAAGAGGTAATTACAGGACATCGCCCCATTCTTCCCTCCTCCCCTGAAGAGGAGAAAGCTACCATCCTTCTTGCTGTGGGAACCGAACCCGTCTTTCCTGGATGGCTCAAGTCTCTCCTGTTTCAAAACTACTTCTCTTACTCTATAACTCCTTCAAATTTTTCATAATCAAACCACCTGAAAAACAGCCTCAGTTCCTTATTCTTTATAAGTTTTGCACTCGATAAGCCACGTGCATTAAGTTATGGGTTCAGGAGAGAATAACTTGTGGGTGGTTATAACATAAAGCTCAGAAGTCTCTTCCCTGCTCCTTGATCTCCCAGGGTCCCATCCTGTCACTTTCCCCAGGAAGACTGTGACTCTCCTCTGCAGCTTCATTGACCACTGTGCCCAAGATGAGTCCAAGATTTGGATCATTTATATATTTTTTAATCTTGAGCTTTGTATAAACATTTTAATCGTGCACTTTATCATCTTTGAGTTGTTCATTCATACATAAAATTCAATCAATTCTGGAGCATAATCATCTTCGTGCTTTTCCTTACTAACACACCCTGAAAATTAAAAAAAAAAATCCTACTTGCTTCTTTGTACTACCCTTCAACATACAGACAACTACTTTCAGTCATGATTTAGATGTACTGATACTGCTTAGATTATTTCAACAAAGTATTCTTATCTTTATGAATCCCTTTATCTTTTCTCCAGTCCTTTCACATAAACTAGGCAGAGCACTCATTATTTTTATATGTGAATTTGATCTTATTTACCCTTTCTAAAGTGCTTGAAGGTTCCTCAGTACCTACGTGGTAAAATTTGGTTCTTAATGAGGCTAACACGGCCCTTTGCTGCCTGATTCCTAATTAATCCTCAAGCTCATTTCTTCCTAGCTTATCCTTCTTCTAGAGATAAAACTGTTCTCCACAACTGTCACGTGTTTGTTATGTGATTGGATCATGAGACTCCATACTCACAGTAGATTAATTCATTTATAATTTTACGTGCAAAGGAAGAGAGTCCCGCTTGGAGGGATGGGTCACTAGGGTGTGACCTAGAATAATGTACTTTTGTCCCTGTTTCTGCCTTCTCTGTTTCCTGTTCATGAGGAAGGAAGCAGCTTTCTTCTGGCACATCCTTCCATCATACCAATTTTTCCTTGGAGCCAGCCAATCATACTCTGAAACCATGAGCCAAAATAAATCGCCCCTTGTATAAGTCATAGATGTTGGGAAATATGTCTCAGAAACTGGAAATCCAATCAGATACAACTGTCTTCAAACCTGGGGGCACAGGATTTTAGTGCACAAAGTTACCCCTTGCTGAGTAGATGCTTCGACCATCTTACTTACCACCTATCCTTCACAGCACACTGTTTCTCCACAAACATCCCTTCCTCTTAACAGTCTTCCTTTGAACACACCCTCCTAATACTGTTTCCCCACTACAGTCTCTCCCACAGTTGCTAGATCTTTAATTGTCTTCATGTCAGTTCTCATTAGCTTTATCCCCTGCTAAGCTCAATGCGGCCAAGTCATGTCAGCCTTAAATCTCTTGGCCTCCCACCTCCATGATCAGCATACAAGGTGATTGATACACAATCTACACTCAATAACTGTTGTCTGAGAATAACACATAAGCCAAGGGTTCCTGACAAGAATCCCAGGGGATAAAATTTCAGGAAATTATGTACACAAAAGAGTTTTCACTGTGGCACCATAAAGACTGGGTAAATTTAGCAATCTACTTGCAGGGCTTATATATTAGCACAAAAACATGATAAAGCCTCACTGATATTAGTCAAATTGGAAATAACCAGGGCTGTGTGAAAAAAGTCACAGCATAATTGCTAAGTGAATACAAATGTATTAGTTTTAGCTAAGTATTTCTAGGTAGACTAATAAAATCTTAGTAAAGGTGCTTAGACACTCTGTCTAAAGAGGAAAAAAAAGCACTTTGAAGTTAGCAAGTAAATTGTAAGCATGTGGGCGTTTCTGAAAGTATTTCAAAATTACCCATTCACTTAAGTATTTTAAGCATTCCTCCTGCAATTTAGCTCAAGGTGCAATTTGGAACAATTTGAGGGAAAGATTTACTAAGTAAAAATAATGTTCAATCAGGTCTCTTTGCAAATTACTATAAACTTTAAAATTACAATATTAGCTATCCTAATTAATGAGATCTTTGAAATTGGAAAATGAAAGTTTTTGGTCAGAATAGTATAAAGTGTTAAAAAGCACATGATTTATTTTTTGACGGCATTATCTGCATTTAGGGGGTCATAAAATGTTACCAATGATAGCTTTTAGCAAGTTGCTAGGGACAAATAGCTGATGAGTCCCACGCTTAGTCCAGCAGTGTGCATCAGGAGAGGGCCCGAGTCACAGACCAGTGCTCGCCTACCTAGAACAGTCCCTGCTCTGAGCAGTGATTACCGCATCAGAATGTGTATGCAGAAGAGAGCCAGCAGCGGCGCTGCTCCCGGAGGGGAACACTTCACAACCCCGTACAGTTTGATGCACTTTATTTTAGTAATGAAGTGCCTCTGTTAAATTGGGGGAATTGGGTTTCCATGTTTGCAGGGTCAAGGTACAGTGCATAAGTGACTTCCAGTGTTTTCCTACAGTGGTTTTTACTGATATGGCTTTATCAATGGTGTATATGTAAAATACAAATTCCTGTGTATAAAAGGGAGGCAAGCATCCTGGGCCAGTAAACAACATGCCGCAATGCGAGCCCAAGCCCTGCATAGAAAAAATAATCTTGACTCCATTTTTAGATCTTAAGAACTCAGGAAATAATACCATTCTCATGCATACCTGTTACATAGATTTATTTATAAACACCACTAAAAACCACGATGAGGAAGGATTTGGGGTTTAAAGAACATCAGAGAAAGATCCGTGATCTTCCTTCACTAATGTATTCGTGAAAAAAATACCCCAAAATTTTTGCCCGAGGAAAGTATTTTCTATAATACCATGAAATCCTCAGATAGCAGCCAAAACCCATTTCCTGCTGTTAGGCTCTCAATAGAAAGGAGATAAATAATTTTTCTTCATATCTTCGAACAATATTTAAATTATTCCCCAATCTTCTCTCTTTCACACTAAATAAATCCCTCCCTCCCCAAGCACTTCTTCCTGGCTGATACATGAAACTGTCATTGTTGATTTCCAGTGCGTCTAATTCGGCATCTCTTTATGAGTTATGGAAACCTAGACTCTATAAAATTTAATAAGAGTAAGACTCAGATTTCACATTTTTCATAGTCTTAATTGTAAATTCCAATCTTTGAGTTCAAGAAAAAAAAATAAAGTGGAAGAATGTGAAAAAATCATAACATGGTATCTTGGAACTATCTTCTGACTGAGGCTGCCTGTAGAAGCTACAGTTCCCACCTGGGCCTCTCATCTCCTTACAGGTTATTTCCATTTCCTGAAAGGTGCAATGTTTTATACTCTGGAACTTCTAAGCACTATTAACGTCACTGTGGAGAGGGCCTCAGGAGTCTATTTAAATACAACAACTCCAGGGATCTTCATTAAATCAGAACAGCGGTCTCTTCCAAAGAACAGTACTGATTTCTCCTATAGATGGGGTGAACAGATTTTAATTGCATTGCTAATGGGACCCCTGGGTTCCAGAGAGATCTATAATGTTTAGTTAGATAAAATTTTACTCAACTGAAAGGATTTGCTACAGAAATGTGATTTTTAAAAAAAAAATTTCCCAAGAATGAAGGGGTGGTAAAGGAGAATATCTTAGTTGTGTTGTAAGGCTGCAAGTTTTATATTTTATTATTTGATCAGAAACACCTTTAGATTTGTGGTGGGTGATCTCGGCATTCTCAGTTAAGAATTTATTAATAGTTGTACTTAAGTAATCACCCAAGAGTGCCATTACTTGCTGAGTTTAGTAATACTGTTATGTAATTGATTATGTAACAAATTACGATGATGTATTCCTTCTAATACTGAAACATTGTTATCTGTCTCATGCAAGGCAGTAACTTTCACAATTGAGGATTCTGGAGGCCACTGGCATCCAACTGACAAGAGTTTTAATTTCATATCTTCCATATATTAATTCTGAATCCCTGGGCAAGTTAAGTCATATGCTTTGCTTTCCTCCTATGTAAAATGGAAACACAATACATCTTCTATTTGTGACCAGAAATAATAGATGATCTCATGCTTCATTAATCTTCGACAGAGTGAACGCTCATTAAAGTATAATGGTTATTTTCATAATCATTGTAAGAGCTTTTCACTTTATATGTGCAAGAAATATGTCAAAAATTGACCCTTCACCTTACTTTACCCAATATGATAACCACTTTAGAGTTAAAAACTGCCATATATCTTGATACTGAGCAAGTTGAAATTGTTTTTAGAATATGATTGTCAAATCAAAAAATGCAAAATACAATTTCTTCTAAAAATGGTTATGAAAACACACACAAATTTCTAGGGAAATGTAATTTGTCAAATCTTTAGTCTCAAAATTTTGGCAATAGGAACCTAAATCTCTCAGAGGAGAGGTGAATGGAGGAGGTGGAAATAAGGGAGATCCCATTTCCTTTCTTCACGCCTGCATTCCCTCCCTAATTCCTAGAGAAAATACCAAGCATATTTTGTCTTCAGAAGCTTAAAATCTAGAGAGAGAAGCCCAGAGCCTCAAATAGGAACAGTATAGTCTCCAAAGCAAACATTAGAAATTCTATCTAAAACAACATACACCCAGACTATTTTTATGTTGGCCATTGAGACAGGCTGAGGAGTCCGAGAGATAGTTCTTTCTACATAAAGATAACTGGGGAGGAGCTTCTCAGTTTTCTCTGCATTGTTTTGACTGGCTTAATTTATACGGCTACTTTACTTGACATTTTGCTGAGTTTATATGAGCAGTAATTTTCATACAATGGAACAAAGAAAGTTACTCCATAGATTTTTACTGAGTCTGTTCCATGAGCGATATATTACCTACACAGCCAAAGGACAAAAGAACATGCTTCTGGAGTCAAGGAATAAACATCTAACTAAGATAGAGCAAGTAAGTATGCTTAAAATGTATAAAATTCAAAGAAAATATAAAATGTTACGGAAAAAATATATAAAGCTTTTAGGAGCTACAGAAAGGGAGTGGTCACAGAGAAAGAAGGATCCAGAAGCATTTTACTTCCTTATGAGAGAGAGAGAGAGAAACACACACACAGAGACACACACACACACATACATACACATAGGTACACAGACAAACATACACACAAAGGTTCATAGTTCGGATTCAAAATAGGAGTTCACAATGGATCAGATAAACTCCTTAAAACATACTGAGCATAGTGATTTCAATACCTGAAAACAAGCTGAAATCTTTGCAAAAATTGGTATATATATATATATATATATATATATATATATATATATATACACACACACCTTCCTTTTAAATTGTCTTCAAAGAATTGGAAGATGTGCAGTGTGGCCTTTGTGACCTACAGCAGCTGCTTTTGAAGGCTGCCTACAGCTTGACCAAGAGCTCTGCAGATTAACAAGTCCAGATCCTGACGGACTGCCTTTGTGTGCTGAGGTACCCTATCTGAATCCTGCACATATTTACAAGCAAAGTTTCTGATAACCATGGTATCATTTCAGAACATTTATCGGTTCTTGTTATATGCTTAACTGGGGAAACTTGTGATGTACTTTAAGCCAAAGCAAGAATAGAGCATATAAATATTTTTAATGTGTAAATGCATGATAAGGGACAAAAACCAAAATAAACAAAAAGGTTGGAATGTTTAAAGAGTGAGATATGACTTAAGGTGAACTTCGAAAAATGGGCAATATTTATAAACCAGCCAAGTGAAAGAGAGTGAAGCATTTCAGGTATAAGGAGAGAAATGAGCCAAGAATACTTGGGCCAAATATAAAGCGTATAAGTTGTTCTTTTCACTGAAACATGAGGAGCACTGGCAGCACAGCAGGAATCCGGGGATGTGACTTCACCCACAATAGCATCAGCCATCACCCCTTGCAGGACTTTCTGGGGCCAGAAGATGCAATTCAGATATGAAACAAAACTTTGAAGTTCACTGGAGCAGGAGTGAGAACAGTCAGACCCAAGATCTTTGGTCTGAGACACTAAGTACCTTGAGGTCAGGCACTGAGAATCCACGGGTGACAATCAGAAAGAAAACCAGCTCTTAGGAATGCTCATAAGCAAAGGTCACCCTGGCTCTGCCACAATAACACTGAGCGTGCAGGGAGAGGTTGCCGGGTTCCACAGAGTTCCACAGACTAAGTTCCCACCCCACTGAATCTGAGAGCCTGTTGGCTACCATAGAGAAGAAAACAAGGAAGACTTGTCTCTTTGGGAATGTTTATGCACACGGTCCTCTGAAAATGAAGTCACCCACATACTTACTCTTAGGATTCCACTGTATAAAAAGCAGACCAACCTGGAGGGACAGGTAAGTCAAGAATGAACGGAGAAAAGAGCCACATCAGGAAACAAACAACTGGAGAAGAGAGAGATGCAGAGCGGACCACGCTGCAAGGAGCGGGGAGAAACGACAAAGAAACCAGAGACAGGGAACACTTACGAAAACTGGATTATGACACAAATAAATTCCAAAGCAATTTTAAAAGTACTGCTCGAGGAATCAAAAAAAAAAAAAAAAAACACAGTTACCTCCCAACTTATAAAAGATACTGCTTACCCTGGGTAATGTAACCAGTGGCTCTAAGACCCATAGAATAAAACTGTAATAACACAGCAAAAATGGGGAAAAGCTCAAATCATAGCAGAGAAGACGAAAGATCTGGAGGGTAAAACTAGGAGAAAACTACTACTTGGAAGAAGGGTAAAGGAGAAATAAGGAAGGACAACAGCGAATAACAAGGTGTTTAAAATGCCGGGACTTGAAATACTGCTTCAGTCTACAACTTCAAGCAAAATACTTTAAGAAATCATACTAAACTTTCTAAACAACCTCTTCTGTCCTCTATTTCTCTAACGTAAATAATGAGAAATCTAAGTATAACTCATTTAGTCATTTTTCTACTTATTGTTGCTATTATAGCTGTTCATTTCAGAAAGTGTGTTTTAAATGCTTCAGTGCACATTTATTTTACACTATTTACTTATGATAATATTTGCTTTATGTATTTAGTTGCCTTGTTGATGCACAGAGATTTGAAATTGCTCATTTTTCTTTATAACAACACACCACGCTCTTCTCCATCTTCTTTGGTACTTTCCTTTTAAATTGACATTAACTGATGATAATATCTATTCTTCCAAGATTAGTTCTCATGTTAGTAGATGAGTTTGTGAGAAGACATAAATCAATACTCTAAAAATGTGAATGTTTGCTTATGTTCTTATCTTGCCAGTTCAATATCAGTAATTATTATTTCTCAGGATATTGTTTTTTTAAGATTTATACCATTGCCCTAGTATTTACAGGAAAGGCAAATTAGCTACAGAGGTATTACTTCATATTTACTTGAAGGGCACTAAGTATTAATTCAAATTGTTGCTTTGATTTCAATTGATATTAAGATAGTCTGTTATTTTAGAAAGCATACTGGCAATAGTCCCTACAAAATGTACTAACTTTACATCTGACCATCTATTCCACAGAACAAAATTTAGAAATTTTAGGAAACATACTTAAATTATATACAGACACACAGACACGCACACATACAGAACAGTTAGTAAAGCCTTGTTAGTAGTGGGAGAAAAGGCCTGGGGAGCAGAGCTCAGTGTATGAAGCTCTTCCTTAGCGAGCATAAGGCCCTCGCTTTGATTTTCAAGCACCAAGCAAACCAACGATGGTGTCAAACACCTCTAATCCTAGCACTCAGGAAGCTGAGCCAGGAAGATTCTTATGTTTGAGGCCAGCCTGGACTACATAGCAAAGTCAAGACCAGCCTGGATTACAGAATGAGATTTTATCTCAAAGTAATACTAACAATAATAATAATAATTGGCAAAAGAAAATATATTTGGAGAATGAAAAAACTCAACAATGGAATATCAAAGGCATATTATGCATGTATTAAAAATATATGTTGAACCTATACCTGTTGATTTAAGGCTATTGCAGTGATTATTTTTAAAGGGCAAGATGTTGAGAAATATTTTACCAGTAAAAGTCCCTCAAGAAGGAGAGGCTATGCTGGTTTGGACGTGCAAGAAATTTTTAAGACAGAAAACGGTCAAGGCACGTGAATTGGCTGCTGCAGCAGTCTGGGAGGAGGGAGTGAACGCAGAAGGTTTCATGAAGGAAGCACCAACCCCAGGGTAACTCTCGGGACGTCTGCAGGGCTGTGACGGTACCCACAGGCAACGCTGCCGGTCAGAGCTCCCCGCTCTCAGAAGTGATCCTGCCATCATGTCCCAGCCACTTTCAATCACTGGTTGGCAGAGCCAACAGGAAGAACGACTTGTGTGTCAACAGGGTGAAGGAATTTGCGCCTCAGCAGCACCAGCCACAGGGTGGCTTACTTCCCTGCAGTTGGAGAGCTAACTGCCAGTTTCATAAGCACTATAATTTTAAGCTGATTTCTTAGTGGAAATATAATGTATGAATATGCGATAATTACATCATTGGCTACATTTATTCCTAGAAAGGATGTGGGAGAGGAAGAAGGGCCAAAAAATTACCTATAAAAGTGTGATTTCTTTTTTTTAAAAGAATGCATAAAGTTAGCTGAGTGTGGTGACGTGTGCCTCTAATTTCAACTACTTTAGAGGCCAAGGCTGGAGGATCACAAGTTCAAGGCCAACCTTGGTGATTTAGACACTGTTACCAAATAAAAAACAAACAAACAAAAAGGTTGGAGATATAATTCTGTGGTTGGACACCTATGGGCTCATTCTCCAGTAATGCAAATGGAATGCATAAAGTTAAAAAGTATGTGAACAATATTTATAAAATATTTGTATTTAAGTAAAGTTTTGATATTTTAAAATATAAGTGAATGTACTTAACGGGAGCTTAAAATGATGGTATTTGTTTTCCTCAATAGATCTCTATATTTAAAGCAATCCCTATCAAAACGAAGCATGCTTCTTTTATACAAATTAATATCTTATTCGTAACATGAAGAAGAAAATGACCTAGACTACCAACACAACTTTGAATAGGAACAGAGTTGAAGAGCACATGACTTTGAAATTTACAATAAATGTGTAATAACCCAGATGGTGTGATTTGAGACTAAAACAGACAAGATCAATGAAGTAGAACCCAGGATTCAGTAATAGACCTATGTGTGTGGTCCACTGACTTTCAATGAATCTTCAAAAGTCATTCAGGAAAAAATTAACGTGCACATGCTGTCTTTTCAACAGTGATTCTGTAACAATTAGATGCCCATATATACAAAAATGTACCTTAATTCATATGATTAACCACATTGAAACAAATACTAAATCAAAGTTGACCCTACAGCTCAAGGTAAATCTTAAAATTATAAAACTTCTAGAAGAAAATATAGGGGGCAATCACTCTGTCCATAGTGAGAAAAATATTTATTAACTACAGCACCAAAATAATGGTCCATAAAGTAAAACCTTGATAAGCTGTATCTCATCAAAACTAAGACCTCTTCTTTTTCATTGGGAGAAAAAAAAAAAAAACTCCTAAGAAATTACAAATATAAGCCAGAAATCATCAGACTATATTTGCAATTTACACAACTGGGAAAGAGCTCGCAAAAAAGTGCTCTCAGAACTCAAACTAAAATACACAACACAATAAAAACTGGACAAAAGATGTAGACATGTCACTAAAGAAGATATATAGATGGGGGAAAAAGCACTTAAATAGATGTTCACTATCACTAGTCAACATGAAAACCACACCTTAAAACTGTTTTTCTTTTTCCCACATTTTATTGATATGTATACGTGTTTTGAGACAGCACATAGCCATTGGAGTGCCTTTTGAAAATTTCAAGCATTTGTGAAGCTAAGGATTAGAATGCTCATATTCCACTAGTAGTACAAAGGTAAAATAATAAGACAATTATGAAGAAAACATTTGGAAATCTTTAAAAACTACCATGCTCGACTTTTGGGTATTTAAGAAGAATAAAAACTTGTGTCCATACAAAACTTGCATTCAAATGTCCACAGCAAATTTTTTGTAATATCAAAAACCGAGTACAAACCAACTATTTATCATCAAGTTACTTGATAAATGCTTTGAGAAACACCCATTCGACTTTGTTCTATTCAACAATAAATGGATCAAATTAGCAGAGAATCAACCAAGAAGAATCTCAAAAGCACTGAATGAACAAAATCGGACAGGAAGGTGTTGTTTAATTCTGTGTTTACAAAATTCTAGACTATGTAAACTAATCTAAGATGATAGAAAACTGGATAGGCCAGAGAGACACATCAGAGAAAGGGCACGAGGCACCTGAGAGGTGATAACCACACTGGTAACCTTGCATGTGAACAGGATACGTATAAAATGTTTCCAAATGTGTGCAGCTTATTGTATGTCAACTGCACATCATATAAATTTTTAACATAAATAATAGATGCATACTTTTTATAAAATAGTATTATATGTGTGCATTGGGTATAAAAAAGTCATGGAAGGTCTGATAAAAATGGTTAGTGACTGTCCTAGACAATGAGGTTTTACATAATATTTTAGTACCATACTTCTCAAAAACAACTCATTATTTTTACAATAGGAATGCTATTCACATAATCACAATGCAACCCATTTTCATTGCAAAGAAATGAGAGGGCGTTAAGATGAATGTTTAACTATTATAAAACTACAGTTATTACACAGCCACTGATCAGGGAAGACACTGATTATATGCCATTTAAGTAGACTTAACCTTTACAGTGGTGAGATAAGCCAGAATTATAAACACCACTTTTTTTGTCCCAAAGCTTGCAAGCTGTTAATAAAACAAAATTATAACATTTGAACCTGGGGGTTAGTGTTCTTCTCATTATTGTCTCACATCTTTAGAAAAACTACTACCATACAACAACAACAAAAATTTGTAATAACATTATTGTCACTCTGCATAATCACAAGCATTATGTGGCAAAAGAATTCACAGGCTAAAATATGTTAGCTCATTGAATCTTCAAAGTAACTATATGATAAAAGTGAACATGGTTCACATCTGTTAAAGAAACCAAGACCGAAAGGTTAAAAGACTTTTCCACAAATCCTCAGTTCCTCAGTGATGAAACAATACTGCGAGCAGCCAAGCAGGGACATCAATATTCTTAAGTATCAGAGAGGTTGTGAAGATTTAGAACAGAACTATCATGACCCAAGCGGCAGAACAAGAATATTAATCTTGCATTGATATCAGATAAGACAGAAAGAAGACAAAAGCTGAAGCTTCATCATCATGAAGACTTCCGGCCTTCGTCTCTGTTCAAGCTCACAAGTTGTGCAGCAATCTAGTGGTCTTCCTGCGACTGAGGCACACTCAGTGGGGCACCGTTGACTTCATTCTAGCATAAGAAGCTTTACTGTGGCCGCCATCACCATCCCATTTGATCTGCCTTCTAAGCAAGAGGTATAGCCACTTGTTCTGATAATTTATGACCAAAGAAACATTTCAATATAGCACAGCTATAAGGTAAAGGCTAACATCCAGGCCCAGTGGCTCATGCCTGTAATCCCAGTACTCTGGGAGACCGAGGCAGGACAACCAAAAGTTTTAGCACACCCTGAGCAGTTTAACAACTTAGCAAGACTATGTCTCAAAATCAAAAATAAATAAATACATAAATAAATAAAAATGGGCTGGAGGTGGAGCTCAGAGTGAAGGCCCTGGTCTTGGTAACACAGAAATACACTCATACATACATACATACATACATACATATATATGTATATCTAAGCATAAGTTAATAAATTAATTCTATGATGTAAAGTGTCTAACTATAACTGTTCTTCAAAAATTAAAGTCCCTCCCTACTACCACGAATTTTCTCTGATTAGAATTAAAAGTAAATGTAGTTCAGGAATAGTTTCCATTTGTCTGAACATAAAGAAATGAGTATCTTAGGAGAAGAAACTTGGTGTTATTAAAGGCAGAGTCTTCTTCAAAGCACAGTGATTTGCTCAGCAACCACTTCCAGTATAATTTTTATGTGCTACCAATTTTTTCTTGTTTATAGTAGCAGATGAGAGTGGCATAACCCCATGGTCAAGGACTGCATGTTCCAGTGAGAACATACATATATAAGATAAGTACATAAGATAATTTCAGAACATGAGCTATCTTGAGAAAAAAATATAGCAGGATGGGGTGTCAACAAGATGGCACCATTGAAGCTTGTGACCAATGGGTACTCCAAAAAGTAATGTCACAGGGACAGCGACTGAGTCAAGAACTTGGCACAGGCAGACATTCAGGGGACAGCTGGCTAATGACGTTAGGTCAAACAATTGTTTTTCTTATTCACTTGAAGATTTAATGATCTTTGAGTAAAAGCCCGAGACAGTATGAGAGTGTGTGGGTCCTAACTACATCGACACAAGGAATGAGGGGATCCCACCTTTCTGAGTCAGTGCCTTCCAGCATCCTCCTCAGGGTTCAAATATTGATCATCGACACGGCTGCTTCATAGGCAGTCTTATCTGGCCTTCTGGACTCAACACACATGTACAACTGCCACAGCCTCTCCAGTCAGAGTACTAACTGACATCTTAAACTTATTATCTTCAAAACCAGCATGGTGATACATATGTGTCCCCTTAAACTGTAACTACTGTTCTTTCAAGTACACAGAAATGCCATCATTTTGGTAACTCAGATAAAAAATTAAGCTACTTGCTTCCTTTTGTATCCTATACAGCAGGTATCAACCAATACTTTTCACTCAGTTATCACAGTGTAAGCCGGGATCTGACAGCCGTGACTTCCATTCCCTGACTGCCACCACTTCAGCCTAAGGTGTGCACGGCACCAGGCAGCCCTACCTCATCCTCACGCTTCCCTGGCTGTGCCTCCTATCATCAGTTCTTAACTCAGCAATCAGAATTTCCCTATCCACACATGCCAGAATTTACTATGCCTCCCTAGAGTTCAGAAGACTCTACTGAGCACCCAGCTCACTCGAAGGAAAAGCCACACTCCCTGCAATGTCCTTGCCTGTGAAAGCCTAAGGGTCTCCATTCGCTGTCCCTCTTTCCTGTTTATTCTCTGACCCCACTCGAGCCACTCCTTCCTCCCCTAGGTGGCTCTGGAAGACTCTGAGCTCCCAAGACAGTCCTGCCAGTGCTGGGCCATGCCTGTCGTAGGCATGCATAGGGCCACCCTGGCACTTCCTGTCAGTCTCGACTCATCATCAGCTTATGAGTGACCAAAGCCTTGCTTGCTCTCTGATCTACAGTTTGTCTCCACCAATATTTTATATCCTCTTAGAGGGTTTATTGATTCCTACACTATGTGTTAGAATCTAGTATAATTTCATATTTTCTCTATTTTGTTTTAAATCTATCTACTTCAATAGAGGTATTGAGAGGTATTCAAAGCTCTGGGAGAACTGAAATTTTCTCTCTTGCTCCCTGTTACAGCCCAAGTTCTTACACGGTACCTGATTATAGAAGAGTTGCCAGACATGGCAGCCATGCCTATAATCCCAGCACTCAGGAGGCTGAGGCTGCTGCGAGTTCAGGACCAGCGTGGACTGCAGAGCAAGATGCTGTCTCCACAAAATGAATGTGTGGCTACCATTACAGAAAATTTATATGAAGGAAAGTAGAGGCCAGTAAATCTGATCGAGTATTACATTTAGGCTCTGTATGGGGTATCAGAGGTGATACAATCTTTAATAACATGTGTAATGATTTTATCCTGAATCACTCCAGTGTTCCATTCCCTTGGACTCAGTGCTGGTCTCCTCTATGGGTCTCGTACTTACCAAGCACCTTATTATGTGTTTCCATTAACGGAAAGAATATGGCTAGAACTTTATTTTACACAAAGGTCAGAAAATTCAAAGTGATAGTTACCATACCAACCACAGCTTGGCCCCTCAGCTCATATGAATTTTTGCTATTCCTTATATCCATTCTTAACTTTTATGCCTTATAATATATAAAGGCAATTTGTCCGTTTTACTACTGCTGTGGGACTTGAGTACAATTAATGCTTCGGGGCTCACCACAGGACCCTGACAGAACAGAGGCACAGAATTCTCCCCCTTCCCTGTCAATACGCAGTGGGCTGCATTTCCTTTCCTACTGAAGCCCACCCATAAAAGAGCCCATTCGCAGTTGTAAAGTGGCTCCTCCGCATTTGAGGGGGAGAAAAATTTAAATACTTTTACATTCCACATCTGCCTCAGTTCTCCCCAAAGCCTGGTTTTATTAAGGTGCCTTCTCCTGACATATGTGAAGCTCATTTTTATCTGTCTTATGAGACTCCAGGCACAAATCCCCATCCTTAATCTCGCAATTCATATGGAAATTAGAGGCATACAGAAGCGTCTGTCTCAGGGAGATTACTTCTCCTCTAGAGCGATCTTTGAGAAGAAATAATGGAATGATCTGCATGGGATGAATATCTCATGGCAATGGCATTCCACAAGATTAATTTGTTCTTGCCATCACTATGGTAGTTCCTAAATACCTCTGCGTCCTTCGCTCACTGCTATTGTATCAAATTTGTATGTTGCATCTGTAAGATTAGATCCTTACAAGACTAACCTAAAAGATAGGACACGTCAAATTCACCAAAGTCTATTGCAACCAGACAGAAAAGAGGGCACCAAGTGACTCTGCTATTGAGCAAGACACAAGCTTGTGAGCTCAGAACACAGATCTTTATTTAAATAAAAAGTAAACAAGGTAATAAAGCTCCCAGTAAATCTTAAGTACTTTGTACCCTCCTCAGGATAACTGATGAGGCCCCAGCCCCACTTGCACCCTTGGTCTCCTGGCCTCCAGTTTACAGATTCACACTGCACATTTTGAATCTTGCCATCCTTCACGGCCACATGAGCCAGTCCTTTCTAGTACATCTCTTTTCATCCATGCTGTTCGTCCTGTTTCTCTGAACTGCTGTAATAAAATTATCATCATTATGCCTCCAATATTGATTCGTTTATGTCTTAAGAGTTTGTGTCCATCTCTCAAATACACAGGTAGAGATCCTAACTCCCAGGGAGAGGATATCTGTGAGTATGAGAGGAAACTAAGGCTACACGGGCCCATGAGGGTGGGGCTTCCAGGATGAGGTTAGTGTCTTTATGGGAAGAGACACCAAAGGAGGTGGTATGTTTGCTGTATCTCACTCTCACCCTGGCCCAGCCCCATGCACCCACGTGATCACAGGGAGATGGCAACCATTTATAACCTAACAAGAGAACCCCGACCAGACACTCCACACGCTGACACCCTGAACTTGTACCTGCAGCTTCTAGAATTGCCACAGAGGACGCTTCTGTTATTTAAGCCACACTGTCCCTGGTGTTTGACTGTGATAGCCAATTCTGACTCAAACACTTAGATATTGGAACACCCTGTGTTTTTAAATTTATACGCCATCATATTAAAATATCTCTAAAATCATAGGAAGTAGATTTCTACTTCCCTATAGAAAGAAATGAAGATATACAGTGTCTAACCACACAGTAACTGACCTAACAGCCAAACAATCTAACACCATATTAGTCCTAAAATGGGGTTTCATGAAAACAATATTTTTGAGAAGTCACAATCGTATTTTGGGTTGTACTTATACCCACATATATTTAGTGTTATTTGAAATAAACCATACATATTTTAACAGGCAAATAATAGTTCTACCACCTTATGTATGTCTGATGTTATTAATGATAAGTGCTATTTCTATGTTCTCCTAATTAGTATGGTAATAATTAGAGCTAAGATGCCAATCACACAGCAAATTCAGATTACTATGTAGAGGATCCATTTACAAACAATGAGAGAATATACCATAATATCATGGATTTTCCAGGAAGAGAGCCAAATTGAAGTGTAAAGTGACTTATTTTTAGGCTTAAAGGAAAAAGAAATTATTAGCCAAGGCTCGTAGTTCAGATTTGTAATTCCAGCGCTCAGGAAGGCTGTGACAAGAGGATCATAAGTTCAAGCCCAGCCTAGTACAACAAAAACAAAACAAAATGAGATGATTATAATCCTGACTTAAAACATTGACCTATTTCAATATAAAAATTGGGAAAGATCAGAAAAGCCTAAGCTAACACTAAGATTCTCCACCATTTCAAACTACAGATAACTACTATTAGTATTTTGGATATAATCTTACATGATCGCTTGACTGAATACCCTGTGTGTGTATATGTTATTACAGGGTTATTCACGGTTATAGTGTTATTACCCACACATAGGGTCTCAGGCTCCCATACAGGCCACCATCTCACTCACCTGATACCTCCCCCAAAGAAAAAGAAAAGAGTCACCTAGCTGGACATATTTGGGATGACCACAAGAAGGCAAACGCCCATAAGCTGAGCATAAGGCTGAGCATAAGCACTGTCCACAAAACTTAATTATTGAAAATACTGAGACTTAGTTTAGAGCTCAGTTTATAATCTAGCTTGGCAACTATCCATGTGATCTCAAAAGTATATTCCACATGTATTTTGTGTAGTGTTCAACAAACATTGATTCAAGTGAAATTGTGTGTTAAAATTTGGATCCTTACAGATTTGGATAGAAATATCTAATTGTGACATAGATTTGATAAGTGAAATCTGCATTGAAGAGAGCAGATTTCACATTATAAATCTTGAAGTTCTGCATATTTAGTATTGTTTTGTATTGATGACGAAAGGTTGGCTTTACTATTCAAAGTCTCCCTCTGTAACTGGAAGCATTCTTCAAGTTTATTTTATTCAATATTTTACAGCCACAATAATGCTCTTATTCTTGCTATTAGTGTGGTATTTCTTTATCTCATTTTCAATCTATAAAAATTATATATTTAAAGAGCATAATATATATGGAGCATAAAGGGCATTTGTATATATAATAGAGCATATAATTCTTCTTTTTGTGAAATTTTCAACTTATTTACATTAACTATGTGTGTAGCTAGGTTTATTTCTTTTCTACCTTGTTACCATTTTATTCTTAACATTATAATATTTTTAAAAGATATTTCTATTGTATTCTTAAAAAGATATTTTTCCGAGTATATTATCTAGTAATTTATCATTTTCCATTCTCTTTTGCATTCCATTTTTCTTATAATGAGCTGATCATCCCTCAAATGCTATTTCATTGCATGTAATGTGCCCTTGGTTCAAGCTATTCATGTGACTTTATCTCAACCTTAATTTTGATTTGGTATTACAATATACGTACATACACTTATATTTGTGGTTATCTTGCTTAGATAGCTGAGTTCATACTAAACAAATGTTGATTTTTTTACACAAGAATTCAGAACTGCTTGATAATTTTAACATATGTTTCCATATATTATTTCTACTATCATTTCTCTATGCTTCTGAAGCCCTCCTGTCTCAGGCGTCTCAGTTACAAGCACGTTATACTGTTAATATTACTCCACGTCATATATACATATGTGACTTAAACTCCTGATTTTCAGATTGGACTACTGTCATTGGCTTAGCTCTGTTGGTCACTAACCATTTTTTTTTTCAGACTCCAATCTTCCAAGCTCATTCAACGAATTATTTCATTTATTATACAAAATATGACTGGAAAATATAAGGAGTGTTTAACTTTCAAAAAATGATTACAGTAAAAGACACACTGTCATTAATCCCTCACAAAATATTCCTTTCTTCAAATACACCTATCTCACCACGTGTGCAACTTTCTGAAGTGGCTCTGGAAGTCCTCATTTGGGAGTGTCATTTATTGCACTCTTATACCTGACTACATTGTTTGAATCAACTCAAAATGTTGACTTTTAGTAGTTATTTTAACTTTGGGAGAGAAACTTATATCACTGAGTGCCAGATACCAGATCCTGTGACTAAAGCAAAAAGGGCACACCATGTTTCCCAGCCTGTCTTTCCTCAGATGGTAGCAACAGCAGGCTCACCACAGTCTTCATCACATCTTTTAAAGAGGATGTGTGGAGTGGCTTCATAAAATGGACAGAATAACGAGTTATGTGTTTGAAGTAAGGGACAGTATTTTGAGTGGAACTGATGACAATGCGTCTTTTTTATTTTCTTTAAATATTCAACATATATCATACATTTTGTTACAAAATTTTACTAAATTATTTTTTATATTTTCCAGTTCTTTAGTGATATTGGTCATAATTTCATTTTCAAGGTTCATATTGTCCTTACAGGCCTCTGAAAATATTTAGAGAAGAATGTTATGTAAGACTTTGTTCTTCCAATGTCAAGGCATTGGGAATGGGGGAGAACGTGCCTGAGAGGACATGTATGCAATTTCCCACGTGTGCGGGGGCGTATCTCTGAGATATGTTCTTCTTCTCCCACGGGGTTTAGAACCCTTTTCTTGTTCCTAAATGCACCTTCAATTGGCTTCAATTCCTTCTGCAAGTGCCTCTCAGGACCACATTGCAAGCAAATCATTTGCACTCACAAGTCTAATGTTTATGGAAATCTAACTTGAGATAGCATTAATTTAAGACATTAAAAAGAGACCTACATAATAAACTCAAAGAATATAAATGGAAGAACATTGGGACAAAGAGAATTTCAAATTACACAAATATAAATTTTAATATCCTAAACAAGGTTTTCCATATGTGTTAATAATAATACATCACATCCAACTGGACTTTCTTTAGAAATGTAAGGATAGCAGGTGTACAAATTTAATAGCTCAGAGATTTTTGAAAACCATTAATATTAACATAAAGGAATGAATAACAAAATATAGAAATTAAATATCTGTTTTCATTAAAAGAAAGAAATCTTAGAAAATAGGAAGCTTAAAACAACTTCTATAACCTGATAAACACAGCACCAGACAACACAGCAAATTAAATGTTAATTAAGGATCCTCTAAATATATAGAAAAAGATATTCTATGTATTGGATCTAGCAAAAAATAGTCTTTTTAAGTAGTTTAAGTCCTCATTCACAGTTTCCTCTCGTGAGAAATAGAAGTTAATGGGAACAGAGGATGAAGAAAAGAGTACTCTGTGGTATTCCATGATATTCAGCAGGTTTTACCTACGTTGATGCTTTTTTAAACAACCTTTTATATGACGGATGCTTCACATAATAAAAGAAAAAATTACTTTTCTCCATTTCTTTGACTTTAGGTTAAGTATTTATATTTTAGATTGACTTACTCCTTTTTCCCCTATGATTATGAAAGCCTATTAAAAGTTAACACCATTAACTTTTATACCTCGCTTTTTTCCAAGTAATTTCTCATAGTTGGCCATTAGCCAGGTGGCAATTCACAGTTTTATTTTAATTTTTCCATAAATAACTTTTAAATGTCACATCCAATCTTTCTTATGTTTCTCAAAGTTTCTTTCATTTTTATCCTAGTCAGTGACAGCGATCAAGTGGCAAGATCCCACCTGCCCACTCGGTGTACCTGTCCTCCAAATGTCAGAGGTGTTAATGGCTCGCAGTAGCCCCTCTCCTAGGAAAGCCATTCTCAGTAGATCTTTTACCTGGAGGTCCTGACTCTGTGACCATAATCAATCACTGACTGACACAGGAATATAAAGATGTGGTTCTCTCACTGCAAGGAGGAATAACTCAGTTTCATAGTTCATACAAAATTTCCCATTGAATCAAACGATGTTCAACATCAGCTGAAAACATGCATTGCTTACACTTTTCATACACACATACCCCTCATACATGAAACATATTTCAATACTTTCTTTGAGGTCTATCTTTTAAAAAATCAAATATAAGACACATATTATGACTTCCATATCTCATATCAGATACAAACTTATCCCCTTTTCTTTTGGCTTTTGATTTTATGTTATGTAGTATATAATATCTGCTACGAATAATCTTCCAGCTTTTCCCTTGCAAAATACCTTGGCCATTGACCAGATGATTAATTGAATTACTTAATCATCCGTTGCCACTATAACATTTGAATAATTTCAATTTCAACTGCCATATATCATTAAAAATGAGCACAAGACCATTAAATACATATTGAAATTTAGTCAGGTCTCTAAATTTCTGAGGACACACTAGCTTAGGTAAAATAGTGATTTATTGACCAACAGAGTGAAGGGTGGGCTCTCCAAACAACAGACATGGGGAGTAGACATACAGATGTAAAGTGACACTAGCCAGAACATCATTCAGCCAGGGGTTCACCTCTCAGCCTCTTACTATGTCCCTCTCTTTACTGTCACTTTCATTTTATTTCCTTACAACCTGGTTTCCCTACATAGCAGCAACCATAGTCCACATCTCATTGTTTCCGGTCACCAGAGAATAAATTGTTCTCAAGTGTGGCACAAGGAATCCTATCAAGACTCTTGTCTGTCATGGTGTCTACCAACTGCCAGCCAGCCTCTGAACCTATTAAATATGTCTAGAAGAGCATTTTATAAGTATGTCTGAGAGAAAGAGACAGTGAGAAATAGGAGTAAAGAGGAAGTTTTGAAAAGATAACAGCATACATGTCCAACACATTCTTCCTGCAGATTCTTTCTCATTATAAGTCATTTCTCCATGGCCTTTATCTGACCTTTTTTCTAAGTGGCTAACCCACAGCATCCTCTGAAATTAGTGACACATTTCCTCACTATTTGAACCTGATGTCCATTATACGGGCAATCTAGAAGCAATAATATTTCACCAGAAATCACATAAGATGACACAAAGTTCCACAGTCTATCAGAAGGAGACATAGATTAAACATAAATACCAATTAGCATTTTTAAATTCTACTTTCTATTTCATTAGCAGTCTCAGTAACACAAAGTGACATAGAATTTTAACTTTTTTGAAATATAGTTAACTGCCTTCATTGGTGTTAGAAACACAATCACAACGCAATTGTTTTAGTGCGTCAGTCATATTTTCTTCTGATATTTGAATCCTGAGCAAAGACCCCGCTTCTCAATGTTGTACCTTGGCTTCCGAGAAGTTTCTTTCATTCCTGAAATGCTGAGGTTGAAAAGCTACAGGATTCAAAGTCAACATTTGTTTAAATGTCTCCATTAAGGTGAAATTAAACAGAAGAATGTGTTGATTGGATGCAAGGAAAGCCTAAATGAACTAGGTATTTGAGATTGGGAAGTAGGCTCCCCAAGGGCAGCTTGGCAATGGAGTCTTTCACAATTAGCCAAGCAAATTTCCTTCAGAAAAAGACTGGGATTTTGAGATTTTTTTCCCCTCCAACACATTTGGAAAAACAGAATATGTTAATCAGAAATTCTCTTCCAAATCTACAAAACCTTTTGATCTTGAGTCCTTCTTCTCACTAGAATATGAGGATACCTTTTGGATCAAATTCTTGATCCAAAATTTCTTTGTACCCTGGGTGGCACTGGCACCACTGGACTACTGCCTGAACATATGCAAGTATAGAACCCACTAGAAAGTCCTCCAAAAGTGGATGTCTAGCGTCTTAAAATTAATACAAATGCAGAAATTTCTGTGAATTACATTACTTTCCTACATCTGCTTAAAAGATACTTCCTAAAAGGTATTTCTCTTGCAATACACTTGTGGGAACTTTCTCATCTTTTTGGTGACTTCTTATGAATCCTTGATTCTTAGAATATTCCTTGACTATAGTTTCTTACAGTTTTCTGAATGCTTGGTGTATTTGTTAGAGTTCTAAGAGAGGCAGCGTTAATAGAATTTATAGAAATAAATGGGGTTTACTTGGAGGGCTTACAAGTCTGAGGAGAGGAATAGTCCAAAATATCCAAACAAATAAATATCCAAACAACAAATATCCAAAATAGTCCAAACAAGAGTGGAGGGTCCAGTGGCTGCTGAGACGTGAGACTGTAGGACAGCCAGGGTGAATCTGTCACAGATCTGTCCAGAAACAATGGCAAAGACCAGAAACTGGAGCCTACCTACAATGGAGATCAGCGATGTGAAGACAGGAACAAATTGATGTCTGGAAGCAGTGGGAAGGCCAGAGCTCTCCCTGGAGAAGGCTTAACTGCTGTCTGTTCTTCCTTCCCTTTTATCTAGCTCGAGCTGCCAGTTGGGCCTGCCACACCCAAGACGGGCATTCTTGTCTCATTTGCTCGCCCCCAAGTCAATCACACACACCTGAATCTCTGCCCTGGCTGTTCTCTGACCTCATCAAGTTGACACAATCTCTCCAAAAGTCACACTGAAACCTTGACTAACCTGTGGAAACACATGTACCGATTCTTGGACTCTTATTTTCTGCCTTTCAAATTTTAGGTCCCCCTGTTTCTCTGCCACTAGACAACTTACTGCTGTATACTATCTAAACTTAACCAGGAAACAACCGGCTCCTTTGTGACATCCGGTGTACCTTGATTCCTGGGTTCATGCACCTACTTCTGTATTTCCTCCAGGTCACTCCCGGGATCTCTCTTTTGTTCTATTCTTTATTTAAGGCTTCCATTAATTGTAAATGCAGGTAAATTACACAATGAATTGACTACAAGTTGTTTAGGGTGGGTACATAGAAGAATAATTTTTCTACTTATTGGTACTTTATATGGCCTTGCTCTTGACCAAGTAAATGGTATACACAACATAAAAAAGAAAAAAACTCTGAAAGGCCTTGGGCCTGAGAACACAACAGTGAGAGATTTGCCCTACTGATGTAGAAGAAGTTGCAGACAGAAAGCTGGTGACCACAGAACATAACCCAAGCCAATTCCCCTTGCTAGTACCTGATAAATTATCTTGAAACAGTGTGGAAGTAGATGAACAAATTATATCATCTTTAAATACCTCAGGCTGTGGGCCACAGAAAGTTTATTTTAACAGAGATATATTTAAGCTGGGCTAAAAGGAAAACCCTTGTAGGGAATGGAAATGAGATTGTTTCTGAATTTCTGCCTGGGAGGATGATTTTAATACTGTTATTCTGGACAAAATAAAATAAAATAATAAAAAGGGTAAGAGAAATTCAATATATAATTTTGTATTCTAGGGAGCACATCCTCACATAGCTCACTTGAAACCTGAAACATAACATCTAAACACAAATACTATGAACACAACTCAAGTTGTGTAATAAATTACACTACTTTTGCCTATAGTATAACCAAGCTATCACAATTTCAGGGCCTAGAGGTTTAAAAAGAGGTTTCTACCTTCCAGCAAACTTCTTTGCTGCTGTAATGAAAATTCAGATACTATCTTTCAGTCTTTGAGCCATTTTGAGTCAGGTTTTATATATGATGCCAGGCATGGGTTGAGGTTCATTTAAAAGCATCATTTGTTGCAAAATATATCCTTTTCCTGTGAAAAGCTTTTGTATTTTTCCAAATGTAGCAACTAAGTGGACGTGTGTGAGTCAGTTTCTCAATCTCCATTCTGTTTCTCTGCATTCTGGGTCTATCCTTAATGTTCTTTAGAAAAGTAGAACAGAAAATGTATGCACAAAATTACGTGAGAGAGTACTAGGGCAGCTGAGAGAGTCAGAGGTGGAGGAACCCAAATAGCTGTCTGCATATGGAAATATCAGAGATAACCACCTGTGGCGGCTCAGACAAGAAGATGGAGGCTGCTGAAGAAGTCAAGGGTGCAACACAAGTTCAAGGTGGACGCCACAAAATAAGATTAAGGATGCAAAGCCCGTCCCTGGCTCAAAGTCTGGAAGCTCACTGCAGAACAGCCTCTAGGAGCCTGCGCTAGAGATGGGCAAGATACGGTGAAGACTAGAGATGCTTTACCAGGAGCAAGCCCTGGTAAAGGGCCTCTTTCTTCCCTTTTCATTCCATTTAGGCTACAAGCCTATTGGTTGGTGCCACGCATCCAGAGCTGATCTTCCCTCAGCTTGCTGGTCTGCACGTCAATCACCCACAGACACTCACACAACTCCATCCCACGGGTGGGCAACGCACTTCTGAATACATCAAATCATGAGTAACAGTCACAGTCCTTTCATAAGCCAAGCTTGAGTTCATGAACTTGGTTTTGAAGTTGGGTACTACAAGTCTTCTGACTAGGTATTTTTACTTTATGTTTTCCAAAACAAAATTGCTTAAATTTTCTCCCCACATGAATATTAGCATGAGTTTGCCAAAAACTTACAAAAAAAACCTATAAAAATTTTGATTAAAATTGCATGAAGTCAACTAATGTGTCAGAGATTGTCTTCTTAATAGTATTGAGCATTCTAATTCATGAATATGGTACATCTATTTAATTGATATTTGACTTCCTTCAGCCACTATTTTTTTCCAGCACTTACATCATGCATATATTTTCTCAGGTTTCTACCTATGTACCTCATGGATTCTGTGTGATGCTACATGCTACTCTTCTCTATATTTGGTGTACAAGATGCTAATTATAATTATCGTACACAACATGAGTTTAAATATAAGTACACACCCATGCAACTATCACAAGTTGTTGTATAAACTTCACTTCCAAAAATCTCCATATCCTCTCATTGTCGCTCTTATCAATTTGTGATTAGAATATTTAATGTAAGATCTATCCTCTGAGCAAACTTTTAATTATACAATACAGCATAGTTAACTACAGGCACAATGTTGTGTAAATCTTTACACCTTATTCCTCTTGCATAATCAAACCTTCATTTATACATTTTGACTAATACTTCCTGAGCTCTTCCTCTCAAGAGCTGCCACCAGCCATAATCTCATACTTCGCTACCATGAGTTTTTTCTGGATTCATCCTACAAGTGAGTCAGATAGTATCGGTTCTTCTGCATTTAGATCATTTCCTTTAAAATAATGTCCTTCAGTATCACTCATATTGCAAATGACAACGTTTCCTTCACAGAAATATAAATGGCCTTTGATGTGTTTAGGTAAATTCCTTCATATCAGTTTATGGACAGGTTTTATCATAAGGGGTGTTAATTTACTCTACAAGCTTCATCTGCATCTATTAAGATTATCATGTGATTTTTATCCTTCTCTTTGTTAATATATCATATTGACTTGCATATATTGAACCATTCTTGCATATTAAATGACCCTTGGTCATGATGGGTGATCCTTACAGAATATTGTCGAATTAGGTTTGATACTATCGTGTTGAGGATTTTTGCACGCATGTAACTGGTTGATAGCTGTCTTGTGGTACCATTTTTCTGATTTTAGTATCAGGATAATGCTGGCTTCACCTCATTCTTATTTTTTTTAATTTTTTTTTTTTGATTCAAGGATTGATTCCTTAAATAGTTGGTATTACTTACTTGTGAAGCCATTTGTTATGTTTTTTTCTTTCTTTGGGGTTTCTGATACTGCTCCAGCTCCTTAATTGTTTTAAAGCTGTTCGTGTTTTCTATATCTTCTTGATTCACTGTTGGACAGTTTGAGGTTTCTGCAAATATGCTCATTTCTCTTGTGTTATCCTATTTTTCAGCTTAGCATTTACAATCTTACTAGACTTTCATAGTATCAGCTGCAATGTCTGTTTACATTTTTTGAGAAATGTTGAGGTTTCTTGCTCTAATTAATATTAGTGCAGCTAAGGTTGTCAAACTCCTTCTCAGTGAAGCAATTCGGTTTTATTTTCCTTTTCTGTCCATTTTCTATTCTCTATTTCATTTTTGCTCTTATTATTTTTAAAGTTAAAATTTACATTAGGCTTTCTTATAGTTTCTTGAGGCAGAAAGTTAGGTAGTTTTAGATCTTCTTTATTAATGAAGGTATTTATTGCTATATAATTATAATTCTCTCCCAGTAATTTTTTGTATCCTGTAAGATTATGGATGTTGTATTTTTGTTTCCATTGTCTTGAGATATCCTTGAATTCCTCTTTCAATTTCTTTGGATCCAATGGGTCATATGAGAATGTTTAAATTCCATGCGTTTGTGAAGTGTTCTATTTTTTATTAGTTTTTAGTTTTGACATTGTCAGAAACAATACTCAAACTAATTTCAATATATTCCAAACTTACTAAACTTTTTAAATATTTGATTTCTAATCTAGCACATATGTCCTAAAGAATGTTCCACCTGTATTTGAGAAAAAAATAGGTATTTTTCTGTCATCATAATGTAATATAAATCACTGTTAAGTCCATTTACTTTAGTATTGTCCAAACCCTCTGTTTTCGAATTGATTTTCCTGGGTGAATGATCTGTCTCTTATTGTAAATAGTGTCTATCCCCTCAGTTATGCTAATATTTGCTTGATGTATTTGGTTCAGAAATGTTGTATGCTCATGCACTTACAATTTTTATGCCCTCTTGTTAATCATCTTTTGTCATTATGGAATTACACTATCTTTTATGACAGTGCTTGACTTAAAACCTATTTTGTCCTGTGTGAATTTAAGCATCCCTGCTCATTACCTGTATGCAATATTATTTTCTTCCCCTCACTTTCCACTACATATTTTCACAAACTCAATGTGAGTTTCATGTAAATACCATATAGAAGGATTTGGTTCCTTTTACTACTTATCACTTTAAATATTTTGATTTACCTTCAAAGAAATTATTGATAGGTATGCATTTACTAACACATTTTGTTAGTTGTTTCTCCTCTGTCTTATCAGATTGTTTTTCTCCTTCATTTAGTGTCTTTGTGACACTAGGTCATGATATTTTGAAGTGTTGCACTTATAATGTAAATGTCCAGAACACAAGGATGAGGTTTAAGCTATGTGCATTTTGAAAGCCCACTTTTCATAGGTTAGCCTATAGTGACTACTAAATAACAGTGAATTTTACATTGTCATTTGGCTCTGGCAATGCTAAGAATTGCCAAAAAATTCATTAATTCAAAGAAAAAAAAAGCCTTAGTCCTTCATCTGTGTCTTCCACAAACTATTTTGATCTCTCATGTGCTTTTTATTTTTATCTGGCTTGTCTTTGAAATACTTTCAGGTCCATGGTATTGTTTTAGTTGATATTTTCACATTAACTTTGTGTTCTAGTACCACACAAATGTATGATTTTAATAAGCATAGTCGGTAGATTGTAAGGGACTTGTTCTACAATTAATCATCACTTCTACAAATAGGGTTTTTCTGTTTTTTTAAATCTCTCAACATTCAGCTTCAATCTTTCCTTATTTTATGAGATAATCTGTCTAGCCCAGTGTTGAATAGGTCAATGAAATCCCTGCCCTGTTTCTGTGAAGAATATTTAGTCTTTTGATAATAAGCATAATATTAACTATACACTTTCTAAATAATGTCTTATACCAGGAATTTCTCCTCTACTTCCAATTAGCTAAATTTTTTTGTTATTAGTTGATTTTACGTTTTTCACATGCCTTTTCTTCATCCATTTAGATCACCTGTGTTAATACAGTGGAAACTAAAATGAAGTCATTATGGCTGAAAAAACTGGTGTACAGATGTCGAAAATAAATCCTGATCTTTGATAACTCTGCTTTACTTGAGAAAATCAAAAGCAATTACCGCCATCACAATTTCTCAGGACATCTGAATATGTGTTCTTCAAGACAAAGGCAATGAAATGAAATATTTCAAAATCTTCGCATAAATCTCATCTAGTTCAGTAACTATTTAATGAATGGCTCTGATTATTTGCTCACCATGTACTTTTTGAGCAGATGTGGTGTTGTAGGCCCCAGGCTCAAACAGCAAACAACACCTGCCATTCCTCACTTAAGGATTTAATTGGAAAGAGTAACAAGAAATAGCTCAGTTTCAGTTGATGTGTTAAATACCAAGATAAAAGAAAACAAAGGAGATGCAGAGGACACAAGAGACAACTAATGAAGGGTTAGAGGTCAAGGATGGGTCCCCTGAGAGTGGGAGACTTTAGGAGAACACCCCTGTTTTCTTAGGCTATTTGTGTGACCTCATTATTTGCATCTTTATAGAGGTCACTGAGCTTCATAATGAGATTTTGATGAGTTATGTACATTTAAGCTTTGGAGAACTTTCAGAAGCTCAATATTATCTATGAAAAGATTTTTGTTGAATTTGTTTCTTAACTAACAGAATTTTATAGATATTATTCTCAATGCTTTAAACTTTCAATAAGATTATTCTTATAAGGGTAATGTACAAGCACTACATAAACTTTGAAATATTAAAAAGTCATGAAGACAATAAAATAGAAAACAATTTTACCCTTGCTTATAATTAAAAGAAATATTTTATTCTGCCTATCAATTTAGATATAAATTAACTTGGTACAGTGATTTCCCTCTTTTTTATTAATATACATATATACAATACATAATGGTTACAAAGAACCTAGGTATTGTGTCCACATATAAACCATGTCAATATTACAACCCTTTCCCCTTCCTGTTTTTGGCTCTTCCTCACCCTCCCCATCCTTCCTAACTCCCACTATCACACCCATTTGGTTCTACAAAATGTGGTATTCTGGGTTCCTCATGTTACAGATATCATGGGAAATTGAACCTTTTGTGTTTGGCTCGCTTCAGTAAGTATGTTGGTCTCAAGTTGCAGCCATTTACCTACAAAGCTTCAAATCTGTCTTTATGAAGGCACAGTACTCCACTGTGTGCATTCTCCACATATTTTATATCCATTTATCTGCTGATGTTTAGTTCAGCAACTTCCACATTTTAGCTATTATGAGTTGTGTGCTATGAAAGTGGTGAGACATGCATATCTGTTACACATTGCTTTTAACTCTTTCAGAAAGATACCCAGAAGGGACAGTGATTTTTTAACTTGCTTTTTCCTCACATATGTAATAATGAATATTTTCCTAGATCAGTTAATGTGCTATAAAATGAAAGCTTAATGCTTATGATTTATCCAACATATACATATAAATAGCTTAATACAAAAATCTACATAAGGAATTTAGTATAATTTAAAATATTTTAATTATAGATTAATATATTTTACCAATTCTTAGTTATTGAGCATTTGCACTTTTTCATTTTGAATATCATGGAGACTACCACTTTGGAAAGTAAATCCTTATGTGAATTTTTTAGAATAATTTTTAGAAGTTTTATATAGTCAAAATGCACAAAAAAAATTAGTGTCCTTTTTTATGTTTCCCTCCATAGAAAAGCATATGGATATTAGTTCCTCAGCAGCTACAGTATAACTAACATTTTCCGATTTTGGTGCACCTTCAACAAGGATGCTGGGCATTAAAACTTTCAAAAGTTGCCATGGTTTCTGTTTTTGGAAGAACATTTCAATTTTTGAGTTTTCATTTTTATGATGACTATACGGTTCTGCAATTTGGCCAAAAAGATTAAAATGTATAACAATAAAATAATGATAGCGAGGTCAACGTGGTCCTGGCATAAATTTGTCTCATGAGTATTAGAATCATACTATTTTAATTTACCATTATGTAACTATTAAACCCTGGTCATAATTAATTATGTTTTTGTTCATATTCTATGATATTAAATTTTATAGTAACAATGAAATATTTGTTATCAAGAACAATTTTAATTAACTTTGTTACCTATATTTTATGTTACTTAGAAATATAAAAGGGATTTTATTCCTAAAAAGATAGTTTTTCCAAGCAACAAAGAGTAGTTTTCAGTGGCAATACTTTGAGTCATACCTAAAATCCAACTTATATGTAAAGCATTTTAAAATTCTGGCATATTCTAGTAGTGATCTACACCCAGTAAAATATACTACATGAGGAAGTACAGCGTTAGCTCTGATCTAACATAATTATCCCATAAAACACATACTATTTCTGTCTTTCGACATTCAGCATTTCCAAAGAGCTTCCACTAGTGTTGGCAGTGACTTGATTTATTGTTAACAACATATTCTGACACAAACCAAAATATGGATCATTGGGCATAATTTTGTAGAAAGCATCTAAATAGACTGTGCAACATTGGAAAGAAAAACAAAACCATGACTCTGCCCAACCGTGGCACTGTTCTGTTATAGAGCAATTTCTCCTCGGATTGCGCACCTGCCTTCTGGCCCATTAAGCCCTGCCGTCTTTACAAGGAATTGAGGTTGTAATGTCTCTCCCTGATGCCTATTTTTATGGGACCATGCATAACAAGTACACATAAAGTACCTATGAATGTTCATGCTGACTACCTCATTTTTAATAATGTCTGATTTGAGTAGGACAGGAAAATAGTCACCTTAGAAAATAAAACTCTTAATTGCTTAAAGCTCGGTAGCAGTCCTTTCCTGACAAGTATTGCATGAATTCCCTGTGGCTATGTGGAATTATTATTCTGTTCTCTTATACATTCCTAGAAATAAGATACGACCTTTTTTCACGAAGAAGTGGTATTTAGGAATAATAATGTGCACATCAGATCTGATTTGAGTTTTATGCACATCAAAATTCCACTGCGCCAGCCCCCTGCAGTCACCTGTCGTTACTGTAATTCTGGTTAGCGATAGCTCCCTTTTCACTTATGTGCGTAGACTACTTCCCAATGATGTTTTCATGGTTTGCAGAACATATCAAGAGTCAGCTAAGAAATCATTTCAACAGCACACCTTCATTGGGAATGCCAATGAGCTAAGGGCACTTTGGCTACACTTGCTGCATTGCTGAGTGTTATTTTCTTTGCAAGGATTTAAAAACTTTCAGGTAAAAGGAGCAGTGATGTGGGCCTGATAGAGCGAGTCTTTCATCGAAGATTATAAAGCTGGGTTCTAGGGCTCTTCAAAATGCAATCTAGAACTGAAACCTCCAACTTTTATGACCTTTAAGTTTTTGAAATGTTGTGAATGTCATCATTATTGTGACTTTACTATGAATATATTTGCAGAATTTTTCTTTTTTGCTATCTTAAATCCTCAAAACACTTAAAATCAAAAGCCAAATAAGACTGTCAGAGCTGCCTAATTCTGGCAAACATGGTCGGCTAATTTCTCCTTATGTAAATATAACAAGTACTTGTAATCACATTTGAAATTATTAAATAACAATATACCCAAAAATAGCACATGTCAAAACATTTTCTTTTAGTATTTGGGAATGATTGCGAAGAATTAAGTTATATTTAACCCCTATTCTTCAATTTCTAGGACAGAATGGTGAAGAAAAGGAACAAATGTCTGGTCCAACTGGTCCAAAGCTAGTATGAGTTTCAAGAAAGCCATCTTTAAATAATAACACTATCTTTTTTGTTTAATGATATCAATTTCAAAGAAATAGCCAAAGACATCTCAGAAAATATATATGTCCAAATGATCAGAAAATAATCTGCATGTCTCTTCTGTTTTGCTATGTTTTATTCTAATTATTCTTGTTCTTCAATTTTTTAAGCAACATAGTCTTTCTATATTTTATAACTTGAGGTTGTTATTATAAGAAGGCAAAGAGAAAAGAAAGCAAACTTTTCTCAAGGACAGAATCAAGGTACCAGTGGAAATCGCAACTAGAGAAAGAGCAGCCATCTGTTCAGGTCCCTACAAAAATATAAAAATACATATTTTACAGAGATGGCACATAAAAACATAGTTCTTTGAAAAGCTAAATAGCAGGTCTAATTCAATATTGTTATAATAGTGTTTTGTTTACTTTTCCTATTGTTATTTTTAGTAGCTGCCTTACACTGTCACTCATGACTCTCGATTACAACTAACATCCTAAAAACATTTGAGGGGTCGTTTTGACATGAGATTTTGCCTATGTGGTGTACCTAAAGTAAAAGGGTAACAAAGATAATATTAAAACCTGTATGTCACAATCATGATGAGCTTTGAATTTATGTATTTTCTTTAGAACAATGACTCTTGAAAAAAGATTATGAACTTTGTTAAAAATATTTTTGTGATTTAACTAGAGGGATATTTGAGTATACGTGAAGAATTATGTCCTGCATTACAGAAGTACGTTTTCTGATTTTTGTTTGGTGTTGCTGATAAATGACATTAAAATACTTAAAAAATTCTAATAATTTAGGTAATTTTGTGATGCAAGTGACTCCAAAACCCACTTTAACTGGATCTACGGAATATATGGTGTATATGAAAATTTTAATGTTGTAGCCTTCACAATTACAGATCTGAAATTCTCAAATAATTGATTTGGTTGTAAAGTATTTAAGCACAACATATACTACTTTTACAAGGAATGGGAGACTGAAATTATTTGAGTGTCTGAGGGGTGTGGGCAAAATGTTTCGGGTTACTGAAGAACACATGGCTTCCAAAAAGATTGCCTCTATGCCTCATTTAATATTCCCAACAATGCTGTGAAACATTGTACTTACCCCATTTCTAGACAAGTGTCAATGAAGAGAGATTGTGCACTCAGTATTCCATGGGCTCATTTAAAACCCAAGAAAACTGGCTCCCAAATTGTATGTTCACAATCATGGGACTAAGAGAATGCATGTGGCAGAGAAATGAAAATGGCTATTGGACTGGGTTATGGTAAAGCATTTGGTCACTCAGGAAGAAGTCTGCCACCTTAGTTTTTCTGTATATCAAATAAACCAATCAAGAGCTAAGCAATTAGCTTCTCATTACTAGGCTCAGTATCTTAGTTCACTACGAGGACTCTCAAATTTTCAGAAGCAGTGTGAGATGAAAGGCTTGGGACTGGAACTTGGCCTACCTGCAGCTAATCCTGGCTCCCAGGCTTAGTGTTAGGTTACAATGACTTGCTTTTAACTTACAGTACCAATTCCTTTATATATAAGCATGGTGCTTAGATGTGTGGGGTCAGGTCCTCAGCTACCTGGCCATGGACCACAGGAGGTGAGTGCTGGCCCTGCATGCCAAGTTTCCTCTGTATTTACAGACATTTCCCATCAATCACCGTACTGCCTCAACCTGGCCACTTGTGAGATCAGTGATGGCATTGGATTCCCACAAGTACCACAGTTTTCCTACTGGGAACTGGTAACGTGGATAACAATGGTTAAAGCTCAACTTGCGCACCTGAAATAAAGAGGGTGATGTGTGAGGACAGTTCCCCCAGCTCTGACACAGTGGAAACTGATCACCATGAACTTGTGATGCACATGACCAACCACAATATAACTAATCCTGCCCATATTGTTTTAGTAAAAAATGTATTATATAATAACCATTCGTTGTAAATTATGTAGATTTTTACTTAAAATTTCTCAGGTAGAATGATTACTTAACTGCTGCTTTATGTCAGTAAAATCTGAAATAGTTTTATTCAGACATGATGCTAAAAATAAAAGCAATCAAAGAATAAATATAAAGAAATGAAGTCCATATTTATGGGTAAAAAGACCAAATGTGGTCAAAATGTCCGTTTATCAGAATTTGACCTATAAATCCAATGCCATTCCAACCAAAATCCTAGCTTGTAGTTTCATAGATATGAAAAAAAAAATTTTTATGCATAGGAAGATTACCACATAATGTTCTATGACGCACATAAATGGAAAAACATACTTATGTGAAATATATCCATATCTTAAATTTTTGAGGACAAGAGCAGCTAAAATCTACCAATTTAGCACCTCAAATGAAAATAACATTTTATGTTTATTAATTGAATCAGTCTCAGTTGCCTGGCAATTGAAAGAGTTTCCAGTATTTACCAGATAAAACAGTGCTATGTATTACATTTGTATATTAATAAAAATAGTGGGGAAAAAACAGTGTTGTGGTTAATAACTTTGTACTTTGTTTGTATTTTAAGGTAAGGGTCACATTATGGGGTTGATGCACAAGGCCTTTGTTATATACACGCAATTTTTGCAAAATACGATTTCCTTCATTTACCCTGATTTACATTCCCCTCAATAGGGTGAGAAAATGCCTTTTTCCCACATTCTCATGACAAACCATGTTGCCAAGTTTTTGAATTAGTTCCAATGTCAAAAGTGACAACTAGCATCTTGGTGTAGTTTAATTTTGCATATTTTCCTATTGTGTGAAATTCGGCAAAAAAAAATGGAGACCTAAGACCTAATTTTATCTTTCTTTATATTTATTGCTGCAATATCTCTTGCCTGTTTCCTATTCCTTATCTTTATTTAATTTGTATTTTATACTACATGTAAATATTACATGATGAGAGATTTATTTTGGGAAGTTGGTACATGCTTTTGGCATTTTAATCAATTTCAATCCAACTGCCCCTCCCCTTTCCTCCTCCCACTTATAGAAAAGAGACCATCTGATATTCCCATTTTTGAGTCTGGTGACTTTCACTTAAAACAGTAGTTTTTGTTCTATTCATTTCCTGAAAGTGATATGATTTCATTCTTCTGTACAGCACAGTAGTATTTAACTGTATCACTGTGTGTGTGTGTGTGTGTGTGTGTGTGTGTGTGTGTAAAGAAAGAAAGGAAGGGAAAGAGAGAGAGCAAAATTGTGTGCACATAAGTGAACACCTGTACATGAGACACCTCCAAAAACACACAGCCCAATAACCCAGCTCCTCATACTGGGCCCCTCCTCTGAAGAGCACATTCAATTAAGTCCCTATGATCCAATCACCTTCCAAAAGTCCCATCTCTAAAGACATAAGACTTCTGGGGGACAATGAACCATGAATTATGTTCTACAGATGCTTTGCATATTAACCCATTATCAGATATATTGTTTGCAAGCAGTTTCCTCTCATCTCATTTTGAGGATTCCTTCACTATGTTTCCTTCGCTATGCAGAAGGTCTTGAGGAATAAGTTCAAGAAATCTATTGTACAACCTAGTGACCATGGTAAGTAATATATTGTAATTTTCATAAATACTAAAATAGTGGATGCAATAGTCTCACCACAAAGTGATAACTATACTAGGTAATGCACATTACAGTCAGAGTGAGTCCACAATGCACGTATAAGTGTTTCAAAACTTGGGCACAGTAAGTACACAAAAATTTACCTGTCGATTTTTAAGAAAGAAATTAAAAATGATAGTGAATTCATGTATTCACTCATGAATACTGTAGGCATGTCTAAGGCATTAAATATACTAGGTAGAAAAGTATAAGATAATTGTTAGAACTCTGTCCTGTTTTTATCAGATTAAAGTTCATCAAATGAAAGAAGTACAATGACCTAAGGAAATGTGGGAGAGAGAAGTATCTTACAATGTGCCACGGGAGGAACAGGACATTCTGGTCTGTGCTCAGGGGCTAAGCACCACAAAGAAAGCAAGTTTGTTTTATGCTGATCTACCATCGGAGATTTACGTTGGACTGTAAAAGAAAGACAATGCATGAAATTCCCTGAAAAAAAGAAAATGAGATTTAATTGTGTAGGTACAGTAGATTAGCAGAGTAAGAAATGAGGCTGAAAGATAGATAACAGACTGCCAATGTCTGTAAGAAACCTAAGGATGAAGAGCACCAGGAGGAAATGCCATGAGCAATTAGTGTGCAGAGATGTAGGTAAGAGTGCATAGGAGGTCGTCACCAAGGAGAGAGGGCTCTGGAGGGTGCCATGAAAACAATACGGAGACAGAAGCAAGGGAGGAACTGGCCTCAGGAGGGTGCATCATGTGACCAAGGAACCAAAGAGAACTTGGGGATGGAAGACTCACACCACGGATTAAAACTCTACCTGGCTGGCGCTAACTGAAGTTAATTTTCTCTAGTCTTTAAATGAAAAACTTATTGTAGTACAGTAGTGAGTATAAGGTTGGGGTGAGGACAGATGAAAAATGGAAGCCACACTAAGAAGGCTGGAAGAGAGGTTTGAATAGATAGCACTTTAAAAACAAACTATATTAAAAGAATTACCCTCGCTGGCACATCACAGCTAAAGAATCAAATCAAAAGAGCCTTAATAACTCAAATGATCATGGTGGGGGATCAGTTGGCTTTATTTCCCACAGATGAAAGTATATTGGACTTGTATTTTAGAATTGATATCACTATTATCTACAATGATGTATTATCTTATAATACATGGGGATACTAGAGAATTTTTTTAAGTTATGCGACAACAGGAGGATTTGGGGACTTTTGAGTTATAAAGTGCAAAGAGACGTTCTGGGGCATTGTGTAGAGGAGTAAACCACACACGAATTCAGTCACTACTTGGGTTAAAAAGGCTGTTTTGATGCAAGTTCACGGCTCCCAGTAGAATTTTGGTGAAAATCAGTGAACCCTGTATTTCTCCTCAGGCCAAATTTTGAATATTGTTTGGAGAGACTCCCCTTTCCTTTTGATTTATCTGAAACGCCCGGGGCAATATGGCTAAGTACTTGTGGGCTTTGCTATTAAAAAAACTAAATAGTTTAAACTAAAAAAAAAAACAAAAATGCAAAATTGGTTTGTGAAATCAGTCAAAAAGCCAAACAAATAGTATATTCAGCCTGAGGTTTATACCTAATAATTTAGTATCTTTACTGACTGTAACTCCAAATGGCCCATGTAGCTTATTTATGAAAATTGACTTTTGCTAAATTGAATCTTTTCTCCAAATTGACAATTTTCTTTCAATCTCTTATTTGTTAAATGCGAAAACAATTACTGAATCTTTTTCAGTTCTACAGTTGGACTAGGCAGTAGTTCCACAAGAGTTAACTGGACACACATAATCCCCACATTGCCTCTCCAAGACTACAGCGAGACAACTCCAGTCTCATAGACAATTACAGAAAATCATATGAATGGGGACATAGGAGGAAAAGTCCTTCAAGATGATTTAAATACCAAAAAAATTAAATGTTTACTAATGTACTTTCAACTGATATGTCTAATATTATGTGTAGGTGGCCATTTAAACTGATACATAATACATATTTGAACTGTTAATAGTTGACATATTCTACACCAGTCAAATCTTTAATAACTTTGAAGTCAAAGATATTTCCTCTTCATTTCCACAGTAACATAAATTTTCTTTTTATCTCTAGACAGTTCTCACACCATGTAACCATGGTTTATTCCCTTATTTTTTATTTCTATGGCTCTCTCACAGTCATGAACCAATAAACGACTTCATAAAAAGTCCATATTTCCTGACATATGTGAATTTTATATTGGCTGGAGGAGAAATAAATAGTATATACCAGGGGTGTAATTGATTAAGTCAATTTAAAGAGGATGGCAGCTTTGGTCTCTCCTCCATTACTATCACATTCAAAATATGGTAGCTAGCAAAATGTATACTGATGTCAAGCAAACTGATTACTCCCAGGGTGGCCCATTCGTTCTTTATTTGCAAGTGCTATCATTGTGTCCTATGTAAAATGGCCCTTGCATCTGTAAATGGTATCCACTAATCCTCAAATACAAATTCTGACTTCAGGACAATTGTCATAGAATGAGTAGTACAAGACATACTGAAGAAAATTTGAAGAATAACTCAGCACACATCTCATCCTGTATTTGTAATTTTAAAACCCAAGGTTGAAAGGATTACAGAATACACCGATAATTATTCAGTTTATGGTCTACCTGCTCATACATCATGTCAGTTTACTATCAACTAAGAAGAGCTCAAGAAACACAACCTCTCTGGTCATGTGAGCCTGTGCGCAGTTTGTAGCTTGGGTTTATTGCTATTGGTCTTTATTTTACATTTTTAGCCCTTCAAAAGATTGTTCAATAAATAAAATACTACTAGCATTTTATTTTAAAATATCACACATGTTCATACAGTATTCTACATTTTGGACTGCTTTGCAAAGGTTATTCTGATAATAGTCTCAATTCACAAGTGCTAAATGTACGTGTGAGATAAACTCATTCACTTGAAGACTGAATTTTCTGATTGAAAACTGCATTCATAAGTAACTTTTAGGGACATTCATTTCTCTTGTCTGTTGTCAACTGTAACTTGCATAAGCAAATTATGTGCAAATTATAATGTCCAACAATGTGAATTAAATACAAAGTAGCTATTATGATCCAAGAACAATGCATTCCCTACTTGTTTGCCAATTCATTCAAACACCTTCTATAATTTAGCTGATCAATGCTCATGAATGAGGTTAAAACTGTCAATCAAGTAATTGTTAGAATGTAGAGCCAGGGATAGTAATTAGAAACAAAAAAACCAGCTCAAACTCTATTCTATTTCAAATTGACTCTTTCAGGTAGGCGTAACTTATGATACAACATTCTAAAGTTATAATAGCAAGGGATTATTCATTTTGAGATGTTTCTATTGATGTATGGCTTACACAGAAATCTGTGTGGTGGTCCGATATGTATATTCTCACATTTACTGAATTAGCAGAGAAGAGACTGGATAATGTTTGAGTCTTTATTTTAAACTGGTATTTTGGAGTCTCTTCTCATACTACGTGTATATTTTAAACCTCCAATTTAACTTCCATTTGAAATAGAAACAATGGGTTGCTAATACATCCTGTCACTATTTAACATGGCCGTGATGCTTAAATTTACCCATGTCAGTAATTTATATACTCACTTTCTCGGCCCATGTAATATGTAAGTAAACTGTAAGCATGGAATTTTGCTCAATATTCTCATATTTTTACATTGCTTTTCAGTAAATGTAGGTACAAAATGAATTGGCTATGTCAGGCATAGTTTTAACACATAAATAATTTTAAGGGCTTTTAGCTAGAAATCTACTAAAAAAACCTACAGAATTGGAAACATTTTGATTAGAATGAGATTTAGGCTGAAAATGCAGAAGTAGCATGTAATTACAATTTCTGATCCTTGCTTAACAGATGGAATGTTTCTAAGACCTGCCACTTGCGTCTGTTCAAAACACCACAAAGCAATCCTTAGGTTAATATTTTTGTGCTCATTCAACCTCACCGTAAAAGAGAGAATTGGCAGGTGCTGTGCAACCTCTCCCCGAAAGTGGACACAGCTTCCTCTCCAACACCAAGTCCTTGCGATGCAGGAGTGAATGGAACATGCTATCTGTTTTCATTACTAGTGAAATGTCACTTGCTCCCCCATCTCGAAGTCTACATCAAAATATGTTGTATAAACGAAAGAGCATTCACCCATGAGCAATAAAAAGGCAAACTCAGCCTTTGGGATATGAGAGAATGGCAAATATACCATAGCTTATTTTATATTCAGAATAATCCTATGAGATACGTCGGTATCACTATACCAATAAACAAGACAACCAACTCCCCATGAGCTCAAGTATGTTTTGAGATATAGTGTGCATCAAAATATAAACCGTTCCTACATGAGTGATTTTCCCATGGAGGAGAGCTTCCTAGTTTTACATATTCGTTGAAAAGGCATATAGTAGAAGCCAGCTGCTGTCTAGTTTCGAAAGGTTGTCTTGGTGGGTCTGAATACGAAATTAGAAGGTAGAAAAAAAAGAAAGGTGCATTAGGAAGGAATTATGTGTTTCTTTCTGTTCATTCATCTTGACCAAAGGGCACACGGTAACCTAGGATGCTCCTCATGTTTAGGCGAACAATGGGATCCATGTGCTTTGGAGAAGGGGGTAAAAATGCAAACTGGGTTCATCATCTCATTGAGTCTTTTCTGGGTTTCAAACTGGCTGAATCTAATCACTTATAATTTAGATATAAAATGTTCCTCAAACATCTCATCTGTTTGGAAGGCAGTTGATACTAGGGGGTACAAAAATCACAAGCAGACTTTCCCATGAATGAATTAAGCAACTGAAAGTGCTGTCAGGAGATGGGTCCTGGCTGGAGGTGGCATGCTGAGTGCACGGCCTGGGAAGGTGCCATGGCACATCTCTTCCTTCTCTGCTTCCTGGGTGCCACGGACTGAACACCTTGCTCTCCACTGGCCCCCTGAATGGCTCCAGTGTAGCACTTCCCAGGGTAGAGAGCCCTGCCTTCAGGAGAGGGAAGCAAGGACAGGCAAGAGAGCTCTGCTGAGGTGGCTGGGTGTGGTCATGACACTTCAGAGGCCATCAGACTATTGGGGCCCCCTCATTGCCTACTCCCGGCATGTGACTCAGAGGAATTGCAGCTCTCCTCCTCAGACATCCTCATACCCATTCAAAGAAACCTCTCACCTAGGCCTTTAAAGTGACGTCCCTCAACGTCAGAAACTTGGGAGGAAGACAAGGCAACACGACACCAACAGACATGCCTGAGACCCCAGACACCACTGCCACCGGCCCTGAAATAGTGGAACCCATAGAGAAGGAAGTCAAAAAGCAAATAAACAAGTCAAGCAACCAGTTCCAAGAAGATATTCTCAAAGAAATGTAAGCAATGGCCAAGAAATGACTAAACAAATAGTGGTGTTAATGAATACAAAGCTTACGGAGCATACAGAAGCCCTGAGGGATGAGGTAAAATCACAGCCGTAGCAGGCCCAAGAGCAAAGGCCTAAGTGAGGCCCCAAACATGACCACTGCTGGACAAGCAGTTTTGACAGAAACAGAAAAAGAGAACAAAGCTCAACATGGGCAAGAGGAAAAAGTGCACAAGCGCGTACACACACACACACGCGCGCGCACACACGCTACACCTGCCAAGCTGCAGGTGAACACGCAGCAAAGCAATAAGCCCTGGGACAGCCACACATAAGGAGCCTGCAGGTCCGAGGAGTAAAACAAGCGATGCCTCAGTAAAGTCTGTACAAGCCTAAGGGATCTTGCAATTAAATTGCCTGTGAGCACTGCCACCAGATGGCCATGTCGACTGCTGGCCACATCATCCCCAGACTGGACTTGACAACAGTGGGGCCACGCCGACCTTTAATAAGACTGAATGTAAAAACGCACTACATGTCTGGTCCACGGACTTGGTAACAGGTCACCCCAGGGTTTGAGGCACGCCACCGGCGACCGGGTGAACTGGTTCCTGGTGGGAGCTTCCTATGTTTGTGTTGTTGTACTTACTGCTGCTGTAAAATAAGGATGTGATACTTCTCCTGGCTCACCAAGGGATCACTGTGGAGCACACAGACCCAAAACAATAAAATGTGAAAACATATGGCATAGCTTAGGTCCTAGGCTTTCCAGGGGCCTTCTATTGTTAAGCAGTTACGAGTCTATGTAAGCTTATTGGGGAGCTGGGAGTGTTTAAACCCAATTTAGTGCAAATGTTAAAGCCTCTATGTCTTCAGTGCAAAGCCAGCACACCATGGGATTGGGGTATAACAGAAAAAGAGACTTTCTCTGCTCAGAAAAGCAAGTAGTACAGGCCTGAGCTCTACTGGCAGCAGAGGAAAATAGGCAGAGCCTGGTCAAGTCACTAAGCCTGGGCTCTACAAGCCACAGGTCATGCTTTGCCACCAAGAAGTGGGGGGTTGTCCGCACCTGGGCCCTACAGGTAGACCTGCTTGCTGCTCTGAGTTGCTTGTCCACTGTGACGGGTACAGGTGGACCTTATGTCAAAAAAGTGATCTTTTTACAAGAGCCCAAGAGAGTTCTAAACCCAGTTAAAAGTACAAAATCCCAGTATCCATCTATAAAATACTTACCAGTGGTCGTATCTGAGGCTTTACTAGTCATTAAGGCTGTTACAGGGCACCAGTCACTGTGAGATCCACTCACCCGATAGTAGATTGGGTGTGACTGCATACAAACCGCTAAGAAGGGGTGGCCCAAATGTCCACCCTGGTCCATGGACCTAACATATGGCAAGGTGGACACTCTGCTCCTACAAGCCCGGGAGCCCAGATGTGGCACAGTTGTTACCTAAAGGGTCAGTTCATGATACCACCTGGTATATGGCATATGGAAAAGATGAAGCAAGGGTGATTGTCCACGTGGACGGTAATATGGCTCACGACTTGGAAATCCCTAGAGAAAGGCAAGCAGGCCAACAAGGCAAGAAATAAGGAGAAAAGACAGAGGGACACAGAGGCATGAACAAAGAATGACGACCCGATTCCACCCTGTACTTCACTGGAACTGAATGAAGTAGGACTGAATTTCCCATAGGGCCTCCCTCTTCTCTCCAGCTGACTGGATCTGAACTTGCACCCTTGAACCCTGACCCTACCATGACCGACACCTGGTACATCTGGGCAAGTTCCAACCTTGAACTCGGATCTGACAGAAACCAAGACAGAAGCGAAACTACTGTGGTGGAAAATACACCTATTAGATTTTTAACATAGAAAAGATGGAGTCAAGACAATATTTTAATAATTTAAGAATACAAATAAACCGTAGAACTGTCTCTTAGATGATCAAAAATAGAGATAATAGCACATTTTCATAATCTAAATATATGAAGTGCTAGAGAAGAAAAGATAAATCAGCCTCTTGAAGAAAAAAATATGTTAATGTTTTTAAAATAGTATGTAAACTAAAATAAGGAAAATGAAACACTTAAATTTGGAAGGCACATTCAGCTTAAAGTCCAGCACTACCAAGTGTATGAGTTTTCTACCATTGCTATAACAGAGGTCATAAGATACAGAAAACAGATTTATCCTTCCCTCCATAAAGACAACTTACGACCACACTGGACCCACTCCAGCCACCAAGCATCATGTCACCAAATCAAGATCCTCTACTTAATAACATAAAAGTCCCTTTTTCTACACAAGGAAACATAGCCACATTTTTCAGAAATTAGTGCAAGGGCATTGTAGGGTCACCACAATCCTGCTGATTGGCCCAAAGAAAGAACTAAATAATACAGTTACTGTTCTGGAGTCCTGAGAGCCAAATGTGTAGTACATATCCCTAATCTCAGGGATCCTCACAAATTTATAAGGGGAAAGGAAGCATTCCCAAAATCCTATGGCTAGAGCGATGCGGGACTGACTTTGAACCTCATTCTTTTTTACTTCGGATACCAATCTTCCACTCAAAAAGGTGAGGATCAATTTTTTGTATGTTATTTGTGGGCAGTGAACTGTGAATTCTCAGATACATGTCCTTGAAGTAACTATAGCAGAGAGTAGGTGATAAACTTAAGCCCATGAGTCAAGGGTAGACATTACAAACTTAGAATATGTAAGAAAAACAAGTGAAATCATTTGAATGGATAGATAATTGAAATAATTTAGAAAGGAAAATCAGAACTGTCGTGTGGTCAGAGGGAGAGGAAAGAGGATGAGGAGGTAACAGCAGAACCTGGATGGTAAATTCTCCCAGAAGGAGAAAAGGAGACCGCGTTAAGACAGACACCAAGGGCATGAAACTGCTCCAGGACGGACAAAGACCGAATCCACAAAGTTCTCACCTTTTGGAGAGAAGGAATAATTACTGTTTTGATTCAGTGTTTTTAGATAATAACATCACTTACTGGAGGACAAAAGATACCTAAAATATAAAATTGTGTTACTACCTTATGAAACTTTTATCATTCAGCATTATGGAAAAATAATGCTTTGATAGTGTTTACTTTTTTAATTCTTGAAATGCAGAGAACCAGCAACATAGCTCAGCAGCTGACACACTTGCCTATCAACCTCAAAACCCTGGATTTGATTCCCCAAGATCCCATAAGCTGGGAGTGGTGGTACATGCATGTAATCCTGGCAGTCAGGAGGCTGAGGGAAGAAGATTTCTGTGTATTGGAGGCCAGCCTGGCCTTAAATAGTGAGATCCTATCTCAAAAAAAAAACTGATTAATCAATTTAAAATTTAAACAATAAAAAATTACAATATATGAATATATGTGCTGAAGTAACTTCCTTTACCCCAGGAGATGAGATAACATTACTTATAATAAGTGTTTCGTGCTGCTGTCATCAGATACCCATGAATGGCTTCTAGTACATTTCTATGACTAATTGTATCATCACGCTTTGCTTCACAGGACTACATGAGGGTTAGGTTGCTTTGTAATTTTGTTTTCATGCCACCATTCTGGAATTCATTTACACAAGCCTAGGTGATACAGTACACTGTAAAATGAGGCTGGCTGACAGGTACATACGTCACACAGCCTACTGCTCCTATGGTGATGGTGAAAATACCATCTGAGATTATACCAAGCACAAGAACAAAAGACACAATCAGTGTGGTAGGCAACAGAAGCATGAAGCCGCTGCCAGCACAATATGGCGCCCTGTCTTACAGCAGAAGTGTCCTAAGTCAGCAGCAGTAGAATTAAAAGTAACAAAGCATAGAATAGGAAATACACGAGGCATTTATTATGACTGTCAAGCATAGTTTACTGTATGTATTGTGTATGTTGTGCTGCTATGCATTCAGGAGTAGATTTGTGTGCAGAGTTCAAGAACAGTAGGTCTTGAAGAGAGAAAAAAATAGAAGAGATACATTTTCAAGAATAAAGTAGAAACCCAAAGACCTACTTGATTTTGTATACTGAATGTTTTAATAAGGCCTACATTTTTTTTTTTTTTTACAAAGAATATTGCCTAAGCTGGCGCCAAACTCCTGGTCCCAAGCCATTCTCCTGCCTCAGCCTCCCACTTAGCTGAGGCTGGCACCACATCTGGCTAGATAAATACTACAAGCACACAAGGTAGAATATTTCTTTATACTAAGAGAAACAGAAAACTCTGATGTGTCCAGTCAGCACTGCTAGAGTCTGTCATTGCCTTCCCTGCCCTCAAAAGAAAGAAAACTAATTACCATCAGACTCTGACCAGCATTGCCCTGAGCTATCAACCAGACATAAGTGGGGAAAAAATCTGCCATCTTTGAGTTTCCAATAGCAGGACCTTCCCTCTTGTGTTAACTCATATCCCTGAAAATAGCTGTTACCAGAAATTAAAATCATAATACAACCTTCACCTGTCATAACATTTTTCCTATCAATGGCTAAAAACAAGATGTTTATCAGTCACGCTTGAAAATTAAATAGTTTGTGTTGCCTTTTACAATTTTTAGGGTAGTTTTTTCAGAAAAATTACTAGTGTTCCCTAATACCTTGAGTTGTTTCCTCTATTATTAACACTTTATGACATGTGTTACAGTTAATGAATCAATACAGATACATTATTCCCAAATAAAATGGGTATTTGGATTTTTTTAAACATGATGTCCTGTTAGTTCTTACCTGATATCCCAGTCTCTTCCAGGATTCTGTCCAAAATGGCAGATCACATGTGGCCCTCTGATCTCTTTAGGCTCTGCCTTACTGTACTACTTCTTAGATTTCTTGATTTTTGACTCCTTGACAGTTCTAAGGAGCCCTGACCCAGTATTTTGTACTTTAATTGGTACTTTGTTGCTTTCTATTAGACCAGTCAATGGCGATTTTTGAAAGCTAAGGACCACCCTCACCACACGGTAGCAAGGGTCCACAGTAGCAGTAGGACTTATTTTGTTGCTGTTAATCCTAGTTTTGTGGCGAAGGCAGTGTCTGTCAGGTTGCTCTATCATCAAGGTACTTTTTTCCCCTTTTCCACATTGTGCTGTTTGGAAAGACGTAACTACACACAGCGCCCTCATAAGGAAAGGGGCATGCACGACACTCCATCTCAGAGGACAGAGCAACAGGGTAAATTTCTTCGAATGTTACATGAGATACATGTCTGTTCTCAAAAATTTATTATTCAATCATTTCATATGAGCATAGAGTTATGGATATTGATTTTATCCTGTGGGTTATGATACAATGTTATTTATTTGCCTCATTGAGCATTTTTGTGTTTGGCCACTGGGAGCTCTTTCAATTTAACTCCTGTTCGGCTTTGATTACTCTCATCACTGCTTTTTTATCACACTACATTGTCAAGAAGTACAAGCTGCGTAGGCTTAACTTGTATATCTCTTGCCTTGGTCCTAGAATCAGCCCTGTTTTAAGGAGCCTGGTTCCTTTTATTGGAGAATGGTATGAGAAGCCAAGATGTGGGTTTTTGGTGTCCTTGTTGCTACTGGAAGTTCACTGTCTCTTTGCCCTCAGCCAACAAAGTGAAGGTGGCATGTGTCCATAATAACCCTTGAATCTACACATTATTTGTAAATACATCCAGATGTAACCATCTGTATCTGTATAAAGCTGAACATGATGACATCGACCCTTTCATTTTTACCATACAGATCATTATACTCTTTTCTTCTTGCTTCTCTGATTCTACTCGTACAGCAAGTACCCTGACAAGTTCAGAATTGTTTTCCACATTTCCATGAGAAGTGATTTTTCATTTACGTAGCGTAGCATGCACTGCCCATTTGCCTTGAGTCCTACAAGATGAGTGTGTTCATTTCCAAGGTCCAGACTTCTCTCACACATCCTCTTCTGCGAGGTGGTTTCATGCCTTCTCAATCCAGCTAGATTCTTTTGTCACAGTGTATAGGTCTTTCTGGTCTCCTCATCATCCTGAATGATACTGTTTTTCACATACACGAAGCACTGTTCTTGCTTAATAAAACTCTATGGGTTTTGACAAATGCAGGATGGCATGTTTTCACCATTAAAATGGCATATACAGAATAATTTCGAGACCCTAAAACATCCTCTTTCCGTCTCTAAATCCCTAGGCAACCACTGATGTATGAATCATTATAGTTTTGTCTTTTACAGAAAGTCAAATAAATAAAGGCGACGTCCTGTGAATATCAGCTAGATGCAAGTGGAAGGCACCGCTCTTCTGTCTGAGGTAGCCTAACTGCTTGATTTATCAGCCACAGACAGAGAGGTGTTGAAGTCTTCAACTATAAGAATGGATGTGTCTATTTTGTCTCTCAGTTATATCAAATTTGGCTTCAAGCATTTTGATACTATTTTTCAGGTTCACCCATATTTGAAGTTGTCGTGTGTTTATAGAAAAATTGACCTCTATCATTATGCAATGTTCTCCTTCTCCTTGATGATCTCTCTATGGGTTAAGGTTTGAAACTAAGGCCAGAAAAATATGCTGCATTCACACCTGGTAAAATCAGGTAGTCCTCAAACAGACCTACTCCAACTTCCCGCCCACCTCTGCTTCTGCACGTGAGATCTTCCTAGCCAAAAGCCTTACTGTGGGCACAGGCACTGTCCTGCTTATCCCTGACTATCAGGTTCAATTCCCTGTCTCCACTGGGAATTACTCAGAATGGCCAAAAACATCCTCCTATGGAAACAAGGGAAATCCAATTCTTTGATAACACAGAACATGCCATGTGCCTCCTGTGGCTGTGCTCCCTGTTGCTGAGTCTAATGAGCATATTGTCCTGTAGTGTGTCCGTCCTCCTTCCTCAAGCTGAGCATGTATAACTGCTGTAACTTCCTCTGTCCAATCTTGGGTGCTGTGTCCAGCCCCTTCCATGACTCCAAGGTGAGAATACCTCCTTTCACTAATGGGATAAACAGGAAGTGACTATAACACTTTTCTGTTCTGAGATCAGCTCTATCTGAAAAATAACAAATATAATCTAGCGTTCTGTTCAATAATGCTAGCGTGGTGTCTTTCTGTCACTGGCTCTTAATGTACCAGGTCTTTATATTTAAAATTAATTTATTAGAGACAACATGCAGCCTTGTATCAAATGTGTTATCCACTGCAACAATTTTCATCTGCTAATCAGTACATTTAGGCCATTTTCATGTAATCCTTGACGTATTTAGATTTTTACCATTTTTATAACTCCTTTTATTCATTATGTTACTTGAGTCTTTTTCCTTGTTTTTTTCTGCTTTGTCTGATTTAAATTAGACATATTCTGTGATTTCATCTCATCATCCCCTACCATATCAGTCATGCTTCTCTTCAGTTTATTGGTTTCCCTAAAGCTTACATTGCATATTTTCACTAATGCGTCACCTGTATTAACACTGTGACAGTATAACAGACAATTCCCAACTCCTTTTCTCCAATCATTTATAATCTTGTACTCATTCAATTCACTCTCTATATTCTGTCATCACCCAATTTATTGTTATTATTGTTTTAAACACATTTTTAAAAGAATGAGAATTACTACTAATTCAAGACAATACATAACAAAACTAAAACTAATGAACTCGATGGGTAGATAAGTAATATTTGAAAATAAAACACTCAAAAATATTGTGAACATAATGTAAAATAAAAACATGTGATCCTAGTATTAGAATGACAGGAAAAAATAAAAAGATGGTTGACATTAACATATTTTTGAACAACTGAATTGGCAAGTAAATAAAATCAACACATGCAACTTTTCTTATAATAAAATTATTAAATGGAATCCCGTATCATCTTAGCCCACAAATTTTTATCGAATTCGTACCATGACCAAATTGCCTGTAATGTAAAACTATTACTAAGGTCTAACTATTAATCATTGTTGTCAACCTGACTGAATTAACTGATGCCTGGCATATCAGTAAAGTACTTCTGGTCTGGGTGGCTCATGAATACACGACCTTGGGTTGTATACCTGATCTCTGTCCCTTCCTGTCTGACTGTGTTACCCTGATCTGCTTCCTGGACAATAGGCCCTAAGAAGCTTTGCTCTGGCACACCCTTCCACGAGGATGTTCCTGCATTGCAGCCAGGCAGTCATGGACTGAGGCCTCTTAAACTGCAAGCCAAATAAACCTTTCCTTTAAACTATGAGTGCCAGGTCTTTCGTCCAGCAACCAGAAAGCATTAATTGCACCTAGCACAATGAGTATAACTTAAGTAGAAATATTTAATAATATATTTAAACTATTTAAGTCAAAACATTGTACTCAACAGAAATATTCTCATTAAAATTGGGTGTAGGAATAAGATATTTGCTAACTTGCTATAATGTCATTGTATTAAATTTCTCTGAAAAAAATCTTTACCAATTCAGTAAGATGAAAAAAAGAATTAAGACACAAAGATCCAAGAAGAAATACACTATTTTAAGCATTTTCAGAAGAATGTATATTTATTTATAAGACTATATGTATCTAGAGATGCAAAGAAGTCAAATAAAATTTTTCTTAGCATTCACAGCATTCCTGCGTATTAATAAAATAGAAGAAACTACTAATATTTCATTAAATCAATAATGCATTTCAACATATATTGTAAAAAGTAACCCTAGTCATAATATCAATAGAGACTCTAAAGTAACCCAAATAATCTTTATAATAATGCAGGACCCAAAAGACAGCCACAAACTTTTACTCTGATAGAGGGCTGTATAATTCTGAAATAAAAATAAATGACAAGATAATATTATGGTCCTACACATCCAAATTATTGTTATTTTGATTCTTCCCATATTAATTCATAAGATTAATTACCCTCTATCTAAAGAAAATCCCTTTGGAATCTGAAAAGCTGATTATAAACTTCATTTGAAGGAAACTAAGACCATTACTGAAACAAAAATGTGAAGGAAAGGTATAAAGTGTGAAAATACTTGAATTTCAGATCAAAAAATATAGATAATAAAAATATTACCATTGTCCTCGAACTAAACCAGAACTCTCCCTTTCTCCTTCCCTCCCAAACTCATATTTTTTGCTAAAAATTCAGCATAGAAAATGAGAATAAATGCAATGAATATGAAATATGAAATGAATAAATGAAAAAGAATAGTAAAGAAAGAACAATTGTTGACTATATGATGATAGAGATATAAGATTATTATTTAGGAAAAAGAGTAATTTTATTTCCTACTCTCAATTATATTATAGATTAATGGTCATTAAATTTAAACTTATGAATATGAATAACATATTGCAGTTGAGTATCTACTTTGAATTGAAATAGATTTTATAAGCATTAAGGTATTGAAAGTATAAGGAAAAATGCACTAGATTTGACAACTTATATTTTTAACGTTCTGCACAACCAACTTTGACAAACCATTTCCTCAGACATGATAAGCAACATTTTACTACAGCTATTATGAAAAGAACTCACGGAAACCAAACCCAATTATCAAAATCAGTAAAATTTCTGACAAACAACATGAAAAAACAACTAAAGGAATGTAAATATTTAGTCATGACTAAAATCTTTTAACTTATTAACTGACAGAAGCAAATTGAGAAGATAAATGTTTTTTCTTTAACAGAGTTTTATATAATTGTATTTCCTAATATTAGAAAGGCAAAAGTAGTATTGTTTTCTCTTATACGTTGGTAGAAGATCTTCCCTATCAGATATTTTAGATGAAATAACAAAATCCTTTACATATTTATATGCTTATCACTTGGGCCCACATCACCTTAATAACCTCCTAAACTGGACAGCACTCCCATCTGTGTTTCTGCAGGTAGTCTTTTATCACTCAGTATATCTGGGCTCCCCTGGGAAAGCTTACATACTCCAGGAATCTCTTCTCATTGTCCCTTGCCCCCTCTCACTCCGGACCTTTGCTCCCAGCATCTCAGCACCTGGTAGCCGATGCTTTGTACAACCGCAGGCACCGTCTGACGCAACGAGCTACGAATGAAAACACAGTTTCCTTCTTCCATTCCCTCAAATTTCAGCTAACAAAGGTCAGAGAGGTGAGCAAATTTTCTAATAGGATGGATGACACAAATATACTACAAAACAGAAAACAAAAAGTAGGGTCTGAATATTAGATGTCCTCCTCTCCGGATCAGTAGACCAATAACTGATTCGGGGCACTTAGAGTCAACTCAGCAGGAATTCTTTAATTGGTATATGCAAATATTTTAAATAACCAATATTATTAATATAAGAGAAGCACATTCATCTTTTAAAGTTCACTCACTTCTGTCCATTCCTAACTGAATTACTGGGACAAAGGATGTACATATTTAACACCTCTGCCTCCATCTTGAGAAATCAAGAATAGACCACGCACTTGGAGCACATCCACCTCGACACTGTCCTCTGAGCACCAGGGATCTGTCAGTCTCCCCTCTGTCTCTTGTCCTGTCCAGGCTCCATTCCCACTCAAACTACCATACCATCTGAGCTCCTGAAGTCTCTCCACTGGGGTCCGCTGGAATTCACAGTTGACCATTAGCAAGATCCCTAAAATCTTCAGCTGCATGCCTAACCCTTCTTCCCACTTACTAGTCTCACTGAATATGACTTTGCTCACCAGGAACATCACTCAAGTAGCAGAAATTTTTGGTGCCACAGCATTGCTACCACAAGTAATGACAACTCATCAAAGGAGACTAGAAGGCAAAAACTATATGCACAATGTGATCTCAGATTACATCTCTGGACAGGGAGAGATAGTGAAGTAGACAATAATATTATCTGGGTATACTTGCTTCTTTTGATAATTATGTCACCAAACAATTATATTACATATGTGGGACAGTCGTCTATAGTAATTTAACACGCCTAGGTTTTTGAAAATACACATTATTTTGTAGCAAAAGAGACATAGTTCTCCAAATTATTATCAAATATTTCAAAAACCACCTATACAAAGAGAATGGAAAGAAAGACAAAATAAGGCAAAATGTAAAAGTCTTGTGAATCTGGGTGATTACAATAAAAGCAATACTCTTACAAAGATTTTGTAAAAATTAGAATTTTATCCAAAGAAAAAGTTTTAATCAATCAACCAAAGCTGACCCCTAAATTTTCAGCCTGAATGACCAAAGATAAACAACCCAGAATGCTTGAGAAAAAAGAAAGAAAGAAAGAAAAGACTGGAATGAAAGGCAGGGTTGAATTGTGCAATTGTGACTTTGAGGCGAGACACCCTCAGAGAGTTACTGTTCCCAGGACGTGACGGGAACTTTGGGAACCCGGAAATAGAAGACAGCGACAGAGGCAGAGCTTCACTGTCATTTTGAAGCAACTAACATACACATCCAACTCTTTGCAAAAAGAAATGTTAAAAATGACCACACGTAAGTACTTTCAAAAGCCTGGCGAAATAATTAGAAATCCCCCTGAGGTAGGAAGTTAATGGAATATATCATTTACAGTCCAGGAAGCTGCAGAAAGGGATTTTAAACCCTCAAATAGCTCAGGCTGACCATCGTCGTTTCTCTATATTATTCCTACTCACGAAATCTGATGGTTGGACTGACGTTAGTTGTTACTCCAACTAGGGGCAGAGAATGCAAGGGATGTCACGTATTCCAGCACTATGTATTGTTTTTTATTCCTGACAGCACTGGAGACTATATGGCCTTTAAATTACACTTCGGAAGTAGCTCAAGACAGAAGACAGATCTGCATTTTAATAGACAAGCTTAATTGACTCCTGTTCCTAAATGACTGATGCGTGGTCTCTTTGGTAATGCTGAATGCCACCTGTTCCGTAATCATTTTAATCATCAGATTGCCACATGGCAACAGCTATGGAAGCTACCAGTCTGTAACATGACAGACATTTTAAGGGCCATTTGTTTTTCTATTTATAATGTACTGACGAATTAAATTTGAGGAGATATTGATGGCCCAAGGGGACTAATATAATGGAGCGATGGACTCTCTCAGCTCTCCAGCAGTGTTTTCCTAACACCTAAGAACCACTGGGTCCCAGTAATAAACCAACACACACCTGTTTGTTTTCTAGAATTGCACAGATAGGTATAAAACTGGACTGCAACTGTTTCCTTTTCTTCCTTTGTAAAAAAAACTGTCTTATAAAACCACAATGTGACTCACAAACAACTATTTTAAGACGAGGTTTGTTAAAAGGATGTTGGGTCCCAGAGGGAATCTTTTTGAAAACTTGAGTCTGCGATGCAAATTCATTTCTTGGATCACACCACACAGCTGTGTGGTGTATGTGCTCTTGGCTATAATTCTGATAAATTCTTTAAAGAAAACTTTCTGCATGAGAATATCATTCACAAAGTACAAAAAAAAAAAAAAAAAAAAAAAAAACAGTCCACAATTTCCACTCCGCTGGCTTTGCGCTTGCTGGCCTTGCACACTGTGGTTTCGTTCTTGTCTGAGGAATTCCAGCAATCTTGTTTATTGGGAAAGAACTGGTTTTATTGTATCACTTCCACTGCACATAGAACAAGCAGCTGTGGGAATATGGGACACGGCTCTTAATCATTTAAGGGCAAAGATGAAACATGCCATTTTAAAACCAAAATATATACAAAACCAACTTGCCCTTATCTTTCCTTTGTGCTTGGGGCTTGAGCAATATTCTTGACCACCAAAACACAAATCAATTTATTTAGTCTCCCAGAGATTTTACTGCTAACCACAGACTTTAAGCAACACAAGAAAAACACAATCAATATTGTGTTCCTACGGCTTCGAAGGGTATTTTACAATGGTGTTTCTAGCTTTTATGAAGCTACCCAAGCTGTGACTAAATTAATTCTTTTAATCATCTTATACAATATTTACTAAACTAAAACTATTACATAAAACATTTTCTGGCTTGTGAATGTAAAACTATAGTAATTATATGGTGCATTTACTACACAAAAATGTCTGTGGTTAATTAAAAAGAGCATATCTATTATTTGTTTCAATAGCCCTCTACATTTTTAATGTTACTGAATAGTACACATTTTATTTCTAACACCTTATACTAGGCTCTGTCTGGTATTGGCTGACAACCATTCAAACCACAGTGAAAACACTACATGATTAATACTGAGTTCTGTTTAAATAAGCAAACAAGTGCAGATTTTATAATACATAAAAATAAGAATTTCACTAATGGAGAGTTGGATGAAATAAAAATTTCAAAAGCTGAAGATGCAGCTCAGTGGCATGTACGAGGCTCCATATTCAATCTCCAGTATCACAAAATAAACAAAGCTGTATAATAAACATTTCCTTTTATTGGTAAGCCAAAAACTAGGGACTGGTTTCATGAAGGACAATTTTTCCAAGGATGGGGCAGTGGAGGGTGGAGAGAGACGGTGTTAGCGTCACTGCCTCAACTCGACCTCAGATCATCAGGCCCTAGGTTCTGTTAAGGAGGGTGCAACCTAGATTCCTCACGTACATAGTTCATGTCAGCACTCACATTCCAATGAGAATCTAATGCTGCCACTGACCTGACAGGAGGTTGACCTCCAACAGTAATGTGATCAGTGGGAAACTGTAAACACATGAAACTTAGCTCACCCACTTGCCAATCGTCTCCTGCTGTGTGGCCTGGGTCCCCAACTGACCACAGACAGATCTGTGTCCAGGAACAGTTGTCCTCTAGTCCCCAGTCTAACGCTCTCATAATTCATGGATGTTTGCTTATCTTTGTAGGTTTTCTTTCACAAATTTACATGTGCTCTGGTTTGGATGTGGTGTGTACCCCAAAGCCCTCATGTAACTATGGATACTGTTTACTGTTGGGGGTTTTGGCCTAGCTGGAAGGGGCAGATACTTGGGGACTGACCTGGAGGGGCTGTATGCTGATTCTGCCTTTCCTTCCAGACCTGACTATGGTTTTCCATGCTGTGAGGAGCTCTTCCTCAGGCTCCAGCCCCCTTCAATCATCTCTAGCTGCCTGCCTGTGACCTTCTGAAACTGTGAGCTAAAACAAACCTTTCCTTCCTATAGTTGTGTATGTTGGGTATGCTGCCGAAGGAACAGGAATTGGTAGTGGGACTGGGGTCATTTTTGCAATTTTGTCTGATCATCTGGTTTGGAAACCTTTGGAACTGGTTTACAAGAGGAGTTTAGAAAAATTAGATATATGATATATATTTGAAATTATGGAAAAATATATAGCATGTAGAATAAAAGGTTAACAAGAAATGAGTGATTTTTGTGCAAATGATGCTCCAATAGATTTGCTTTGGACACAGTCTATAGAGTTAAATAATTTTCTCTAATAAATATTTGTTAATCTAGATACAGAAAAAGATAACATAAGGCTTAATATTTCCATCCTATATTAAGTATGTTTTCTTCTTTAAAGTATATATTTTTCAATGTTAATTAGAACAAGATCCTTTTAAGAAGTCTTTGACAAAAGCCAATTTCTTAAGCTACAGCTTTCTGTAGAACTGGTTTGAAAAACTTAATTGATGTACTAAAACATGCATATAAATAATAGGCTTAAAAACCTCTGGAATACGTCACTGGAAACATTTGAGGAATATGAAAGTAAATTCTAAGAACGAGAGAGAATCTATAAAGGTAAAATCTTGTTATGTCTACATAATAAGTTAGCTGTGACTAATAGCTGTGACTCAAGCCAACCTGAGTGACAGCTTATCCCACACAAGGCAACACTATATCCATAAATCTCAGAGCGTAAAAATGAACTGTGGGAAAGCATAAATACTATATCTAATTTCACTGATAGAGAAGGAATGAAGTTATTACAGTTTGTACTGATCAATTAGTAGTTTTTAGTACATAATCAAGAAGCAACAATAGTATCTAAGGGTGATGACCAACTGGAATATTGTTAAGTTTTTGATGACCAAGTCTGAGGTCTAAGAGAAGCATGGAACTAAGAAGAAGTAACCCTAAGAAAAGAGTTGTGACTAATTGGTCACATAAATAGTGATTAGTAGAAGATAAAACTTAAAGAAGCCAGGTATAACTCTTGGTGTATCTATCTACAGACACATCTGTATCATAACATTCCGCTGTAGAAGCTGGACAGACTTACAGAGGTCTCACTGTACACTAGGTGAATGGAATCCCACAAATATGAGAGGCCATTTTCCAACCCTACAGAGGCCTGGATGGAACACAAAGGTGGAAGAAGCAGGGATTCTTCTGCCTAATTTTCTTCTGCCTTCAGACCACACAGAAGGCTCCATCACTGACTTTTTAGCATAGAGCCATCAGAACTCTTCTACCAAATTTCTTGGGTATCCAACTTGTAGAGGACAGATGGTATATTTTTTCCTACTGATTGTATTTTCTTTCCAGAAAGTGAACACAGGGGTTACTATTCATAGGTTTTCTTTAAAATTTAGGTCTATATTACGAAGTGTGAATTAGTATATAGATGTTAGTATACTTAGAGGCTTAATTAACAAACTCTTCTGTCTTTCCACCCAAGACTTAAACTAATGAAGTCAGGGGGTCTGGGTCATGAAAACTGTCAGCCTTATCGCTGATAAGGGTTTGCAAAACAAGGATTAGTATAGGGACACTATTGATTTCCCTGTAATCAACCGCGAATTAGCATACGTACAAAGTAGTCACAGCAAATCTGGAAATCAAAAATCCCCTTGAGAGGTCAGGACCGTGAATGGCTTATTGCCACAGAGCTAAAAGCAAACTCAAATTTGTGCTCCTGGCTGAAACCTTCAGAAACTGGGCCTTAGAAGGTCAAAGGAGAGTGGTGTGAATTATCATCACAGACGCATCTCTACACAGCTTACACACCTTGACCAGCTGGGCAGAGACCAAGTGTGAACATAGGAGAGAACTCTCCAAGAGTAAAGAGGGATACAGAGGCTCTCCTAGCAGTATAGAGGTGTATTTCAGGAAAAAAAATTTTTTTGTTTATAAGCTGAGTGTCCCCTTGAAGAAAGTTGTAAATTTAATATCAGATTGACATTGTAATGAGAGATATAACAGTCACAGAAATATCCCATCTTCTCTCCCAGAATTATTTTTATTAGCATATATTTGTGATGCACAATAATTGCACTCAACTTGAGTACATACATATCACATCTTGAGCATTTTTGCTTCCTTTCACCCTTCCGTTCCTTCAGTTCGTCCTTTTCCACATCCCTCTCCACAAAATCTGCCTCCTTATTTTTTCTACCATCACACTTTTATTTTGTTGTCACTTCTTTTTACATTGAGTTTCTCATGTCAGAGAAACCGTGGGAGAAACACATGCCCTTAAATTGCCTAGATAATTGTCACTTCTCACTGCTGTGTTTCAACACTGGAAGACAGTACAACAGCCCCTACCTTGTTAGCCTCTCTTATATCATGAAAAAGCAAACTCACAGCTAGGCTCCAAAATGATGGCTTTATCACATTCATAGCTTTAATATGAGCTCTGAAAAAAATGTGTCTCATAATTCCATGTTTAATTCTTGGTGTACCATTATCCCTTTCTCTGTAAACACAGGCTAGCCTAATCCCCAGAGATGCAGTTTTTTTTTTTTTTTTTTTGAGAAATCTTACCAAGAACATCATAGGAAATGAATGCCAGTATTCACAGCATGTGAAGCCCAGCTCAAAATTCTTCACTTTCAACGACTCCAGTCAAATCCTGATGGGCTGCGAGACTATCTTTTCAGTCTCCTACAGACTCTTTCCCAACTTGTGTTCCAAGTTCGAAAAGACAACCAAGCAAATCCATCAAATTTCAAAACACTCTAAGACTAAAGAATCATCCTTGTAATAGACATATTTTCATTCTCTTCCTGTCAGTGATGAGCTAGCTGATTGTGGCAGGTCCTTTGATATCGCTGCTGTGTTTTCTATAAGCACAGAGCCTGGCAGGAGATGGCTCATTAAATCTTCCCTTATTTCCTTCTGCTGGTCTTTCTGCCTCACTCTATTTTCTCTGGTAGTAGGTTACATGACAGTGTGCCTTACCTCTCTCAGTTTTATCAGGAACATTAGTATCTGTGAATATATCAGTTATTCTTTCTCTACTATGTGCAAGAACTACAAGCTGTAGGTACAAAAAAAAATCACATAATTTGACCAATGTCCTCAAGATGTTTATAACTGGAAAAAGCAGTAAAAACATATACTACATTGCTAGGTCTACAGTACATACAGCCATAACCCATGATATTGAAAACCACTCGTATGCATGTAGCATTAGACTCTAGTACCTCTACACCATAAAATTCAAATATTGAACCAGAAACTTGTCTCAATTTGCAGTCATTTACATCTTCAAATCATGAATTCTCCTTTTATTAAGTGTCCTCAAATCTTGTGGAGTAATAAGCCAAAACTGAGATTAATTATTTGCTATAATATCCTCCTTAAGACATTTATTTATAAATAAGCCATTACTATATATGTGCTTAAATACAAGTTCAACAAATCTTTTTCTATTAAATTAGAGTTTTCTTCTTTGTGGCTAAGATAAACTAATTTTAAAAATAAAAGGCTTTGTAATGTTTTTATGGGTACAGTTCCCCTTTTATTTCAAAATATGAAACTATTAAAAATAAGTACCTTTCACTTATAATGAATAGGTAATTTCTGATAATTTACGAGGTACAGAATATAAGAATAACCTTCAGAACACAAAGTGGAGACTTTTCACAAAACAATTACGTATAGAAACCCACTGTACTCTCTTCTAACAAAGAAATCACTTTGTCTAAGAATTCAGATGGCTAATGTAAGAAGCTGCCTCGTTATGCGGACAAGAATTGTTAACAGATTAGCAAAGAAAGGTCAGCATTTTGTGGAGTGCAACAAAATTCGTAATTGCAATAAATTGAGAGCACGAACACCAAACTACATCACATGTAGAACGAGATGTCTTTATTGTCATTAAGAGCTATCACGTTGCAATCTCTTCTTCACTAATCTATTAAACCTTCTGATTCAAATAATAATACTTAATTTCCAGAATAAAAGAAAAAGAAGACATGAAACATTAACCTTCACATATATTTTATGCTATAGATTCGTGAGGACATTAAGCATCCCATTAAGTTAAAGTAACTATATAATTTGTAGCAAAAGACAAAGCTCTATTAGAAGTCGTTGGGCTAAAAGAGGTTTAAAAAAACATGAGTACAGTTAGTTGGTCAGCTGGACGAGGAAAACGATGTTGACCTAGGTCTTTTGAAAGCACCATGGTCCAGAGAGACAAATAACCAAGAACAAATTATGGAATTTCAGCCAGCTAACTGAAAATTTCCAAAACTCTGTGATCTTTGTTTACTTGTCCTATTAGGGTTCACCAGAGAAACAGAATTAACAGAAACTCTACACATGAAATTATGTGATAGAATGCATAAGGTTGGCTTGCAGGACTGGAAGTACAAGAGTTCTCTGCAGGATTAGAGACAGGAAAGTCCGAGATGGGGCTCAGCAGGTGGGAGACCCAAGCAGCTCCTTCATCAAGCAGGGAGAGCCACAGCACAACGGGATCAAGGATGCAGCATGAGCCTGAGGTGGAAGACTTGGAAGCCCACTGCAGGGTCATTAGAATGAGTCTCTGATGGAAATTCATATCTAACAGTGATGGCCAAAGCCAGAGTATTTCCAAACCCGGAGGATTTATTTCTCTCCTGTTTTATTCTATCCGGCTGCAAGTCCATTCATTAGTGCCACCAGTCATAGAGTGAGTCACCACCTCTGGGCTGCCTGCCCTGTCAATCATCCACAGACCCCTGCAGAACCGTGCGCTAGTGACCTGCTAGGCGTTCCCTAATTCTTTCAAGTTGTCAAAGCGTGATCATCCGTCACACTATCTGCCTGTATTTTGGAAAGACTGCAAGAAAAGTCGTTACCAGAAATGATTACACAGAAATTTCCAATATGAAAAAGTAAATGTAAAACGTAAAAAAGGTATATATTAGAGGACTAAATGCATGCATGTTGAGACTGATTAAACAAGTTAATATTTTGATGATTCAAATGGGCTTAATAGATAGTTTACTTCCAAGAGTGCTAAATAATGGAATTCAGTATAACTGGATCTTAGAAGAAAAGAAACAGTTCACACTTTGAATGATGTTCTAATAGGAATTTCCAGCTATGCTTCCAATAAGAAAACTGGATATGCTACAGATAGATTGATATAAATAGCAAACTATTTTAAGAATTTTTCTCAACTTATTGTTTCTAAAATGCAGTCAATTTTTATAAGAATGATGAGCCAATTAAATAGAGGAACATGCCAAGAGAAATTAAAACATTAAACTGATCAATTAACAGCACAAATTGATGCTGATCAAGACGATTTAACACGGGGGAGAATGTGAAGTACAGTATGTGAAGGCATATTTTTGGAAAGGAATGTCACACTGCTATTCTAATTAAATTTTATTAATATATTTCAGTAGACAAAACTTCTGAATGCCCCCAGGCAAGTGCACAATTTTATCCATAAGCTGCTTATTGCATTTATAAAAGACGTCAAGTCGTATTTCTGGTAGACAAGTCCTTCCCCTGTATTTCACAGAACTCTTAAAGAAAACTAAAGAACTTGTTATTGTTGCTGCCGCTGCTGTTACTTGCAGCTTGTCTTAAAATAAGAAGGGCCATCATTTCTCACAGACTTAAGTAATTTAAATTATGTTATTACTTGAATGCTTCCTCCTAACTTGGCTCTTACAGAGACATAATTATTCCAGTTAGTCCAGTTAGTCAATATTTTCCCTTGGGTGACCCAGACTTTCTCAGCACTAGTAACACAAGCTGAAAAAAGAATTCTCTTTAATCACATAAAGAATGAACTGTAAAATGGGCTTTGTAATATCCAATCTGCATTAACCCCCCAAGATATTATTTATGAGCTTCTAAAACTGCAATCTTATTTTTAATTTATTATCCACCACCACCACTTGTTATTCATCAAGAAAGCTCAGCCACAGGTGCTTTCCAAGGTTTTTTTTTTCCTATTGAATTGTTAGGATTTTATCAATTTTTTCCAGATGGATTCATTTGCATTTTTAAGAAATAAATCTCACTTGGTAATTTATTGCCCATATAGTGTAATCTAAAAGACATTCATACAGCTTAGACTCATATTTACATTTGTGGATTCATAATTTGTTCTAAACACAACTGGCAATAAATTTTATACTGATGTTGAATATCGCATATAAATATTAAAGCTATATAACTTCAAAATCTAGAATGGAAGGATTTTCATGCACGATGCTTTGCAATCTCATTTTAAGTTTGACATGAATTTAAGGTTTCAGAAAGTCATACCAAATAAATTTTAATTGGAATTACAAGTGTGTAATGCAACTACCAGAAAATAAATAGACATATAGACAGTGTGCTCATGATTATAAAAACTGACATCAAGCATTTCAAGATAGTGTTTATACTGACATCATCCTTAGAAAAGTAGAAGGAAACTTTTTCTTTCATTATTTTTCTCCATCTCTTTTCTGTCACACAGCTCTGTACTTTTCAGACCAAGTGATCAATGGTATGTTTAGATTCCTGTGGCCTAATCTACAATCACGAGTTGATTAACTTACGTATTGAGCACCAACTTGACATTACACACAGCATCTTTAATGAATAACCAAAAACATGACTATGGCCTTGAGTAGAGAATTTTCTAGAGGAAAATAAAAGCTGTTACTTAAGCTAGAAATTTCCAATTCTAAGGAGGTATATACACGATACACAGAACAACGGAACTAGCTCTGAACACCTGAAACCAGTTCTGAGATACAAACTACCGGCTGACAATCAAGCTATTTATTGGAAGCACCTGAGCATTGGAGGTGTAACTTTCCAAATAAATCCATGATATCACATATGAAAATGAAATACACAAGCTAATCTGAAGACTGTGGAAACTTCAAAATCATTAAACAACAGCAAACAAAGCTCCCAAATCTACTTATGACCCCTCACATGAAACTTGAGCATAAATATGAAAAATAAAACTTTGAAATCGTTACTTGGTTCCTTTCCTTTGCAAAACTGAGTAGGAAAAATAGTTGCGCTCAAAAAGTTAACAGAGCTCAATGTGTTGCCTGCAGTTCGATTAATTTTGACTTCTCTGCTCCTCCTTTGCTCTGCGCATCACTGAGGTTTTTCATGGTTCTTTCTTGGTACACATCCCAGCCCTGATGAAGGACACACACTGTCATTATTTTCAAGCATTTTAGTGAAAAGATCTTAGCTTCCCTGAGGCATGTTGCTGTATCAACAGCTCAATAAACCTGCCAAAGGTTTTACTTACTTTGAAGGAAAAACAAGTTTAGAAAATATTAAGCACTTAATATTTGTGGGCGGATATGAAATGACTCTCCAGAGGGAATAAATGTCAAAGGCAGGCCATTCCTCACAATATCAAGTTTGGCCAGACACAATGGTTGGTG